>JAIPMN010041621.1:0-10295 GCA_020650975.1 Apostichopus californicus
TCCATAAAAACATGTTATTGGAAACCAGCTCAAATCCCAAAACCTGCGTCGTCATTGTATACTGGTTTACACAATTATGTACACTTTGATACTGAGTGATTATATCTACAAACAGATAAATATTTTATCAACTCCCTGGTTTAATGTTGCAGGTAAAACGGCATGTCTATTAACTGTTTACAAGGGCGTAGGAACCGGGGGTACTGGGGGGCGCCAGCCCCCCTCCCCAGTGAAAAATATGGGGGCGGAAGTATCATTCCGCCCCCCGCTTCGCAAGTCAGAAAACCCCTTTTTCATTTCTGCCCTTGGTGCTCAGAACATTTTGGCAGAAAAAAATCTCATTTGGAGCACCAAATTGCATCTAAGGCCAGGTGAAAATGCAAAATTTTTTACAAAATGGAGTGGGTGTTGAAGTGTGCTATATTGCACCAAATTACATCTGAGGCCACCTGGAAATGCAAAAAATTTCCAAAGGGGAGGGGGGACACCCCCTCCCCCAGGCCGGCCATCAGTCTTCAGCCCCCCCACTCAAAAGTACCTTCCTACGCCACTGGCATGATGTATTTTAAAGTCAATTTAGATTGCGTTTTGCATAATTTCGTACTTTTATTTTCCTATATTCAGTACTGGTACAATATGAAGTCCAGTGGCGTAAAACTGTATCCTTCGCAGATCTACAGAACACGTCTGGGATTACCTTTGGTCAGGGTACCTGCAGGGATAGTCTAATGTTCCAGCCATGCCAGCCGCCAATTCCTACCGACGTTATAACGGTATGAATATTGAGTGCTCAACTTAACATTATTCACAAATAGTCACGTGATCAATAGTCTCTTTACTCCGGTTTTTCAGCTTTTAACCGTCCCCACCACTCTCAGCAATGTCACCAAAGTAAAGAAACAAGAAGTCAAAATTCAGTTTATTTTTCTTTGTATATTATTTCAGAATGACAGCAGCGTCGTGTTTAAAGACATATCTTTCGGGTTTGTTTATTTTTTCCGTGTTCGTACTTTAAATCTGAGCAACATGACCGCCTTGGGTGTACCGATATGTTTAGACGGTGACATTACAGACTACCCTCAATTCAAAAGTCCAGGTAAGTTTTCTTTCTTATCTTTTTTTAATCTAACTGACCTTTGGTGACTTTCACAGGCACCAAAAACAATAGGGCACATCTACTCAATGTGGTACTCATAATACACCAAATATTAGATTGGTCCAAGCTTCCCTACTTGAGATATCGTGTTTACAAGCGAGGCGTCACACACACACGCACACGCATGTTTGTTTTTCATTCCAACCGAGGACCCCATTGTATTTTCCATTGTTCAAATCCACGTACCCTAACCTTAACAATACCCCATACAATAGAATAGAATACAATAGAAATAGACACACATACACATACTCTCCGCCTGCATGAATGCATAGGTTACGATTATCATCGAAACCAAAAATATAATTTTTAAATGTTTGGTTTTATTATCCTACTTTCCTAAATGATTTTTTTGTATATTTATAACAATGTAGTCCTGTGTCATGTCTAGTGGCAGTTTTATTTCACATAGCACAAGGATAGAACAAACATGACTGGAATAAAGATCTGATTTTCGTATATGTTTTTGGACTCAAAGTAGACTATAAATTTCCAGAGTCAGTCGAAGGAATCATATCGCTATAGTTAATTGAAAGAACAGAAAAGGACACTGCGTGCAGCATGTGCGCGTGCGTATATAATGTTAGTGTGATCAACTATACCTTTAGATCAGGCTAATCTACTCCATAATTTAGTAAACAGTTGTTTCTTAATCCAAGTTATTCCAATTGAAAACATTGAAATGCATTGTCTTTGAAAACTCTTCAAATTTCCTAGATGTCACCTTATATATGATAAATGATTGCAAAACATGAAGAACGTAAAATTACAAAATGGATTGATTTTTTAATTTTTTTTTAACAGTTGTGATTTTCTCTCCCTCTCTCTCCCTATTTATATTGTCTCGTTTTGGTCTCTGTTTTGTCCATAGACTGTTACCGCGAAACAAACGATGCTGAATATTGCAGCAATCAAAGTAAGTAGACTATTTGATTTTCGGGCGTCTATATAGGGGATTAACGAATTGAATTAAAAGAAACTTTTCCCAGATAGTTCATTAACTCTTTCTTTGCTTTACTTGAAAATCACAAAATTGTCTTTTTTCAGGGAATTTATTCGAGCCATGCAGCTTCCCCTTTCTATTCACAACTTTTTTATTTGTATTACTCCCTCAATTTACATTTCGTGCTATCGGGCAACATACATTGAGTTCGGTGGAGCGAAGGTGATAGGGAAGGGGAGGGGAGAGGGAGGGGGAGCAGGGGGGAGCAGGAGGGGTTGGAAGCTTGGCAAACACATAAGTTACCGTATAGCACCTATACCAACAAACCTTTTTCATCACATTTGTACAGATATTATTATTTCCGGGGAGGTTGTCAATTTCACTATTTCTGAAGTCAGTGCTGGACTTAATGAAGACAACATACCGACCGTGACCGTATTTTTGTCGTGGCAGAGACCGGTTCAAGTGAATGGTGAGGTGCAATTTTATTCAATAAGACGGAGAGAGTTGAACGTGGAAACAACCAGCAGCGCGTCATTAGCCAACGTACAGGTATACCGCATGAAATTATCGCTTGTCAGTATTGATTAACTATATCACGACTATTTGCCGTTGGTCGTTATTGCAAAATTTATTAACACATTCATGTATGGTCATACTTAAAATATACATTAGTTATAGCGTATAGTGTAGGCAAACATTTCGGATTACTTCCATGCAAAATAAGACCGTGTTATCTTTCATCTTATGGGGGATTATCATGAAAAAACTTTGCCTGTAAAGGGACTACACAATACGGCAAGCCTTTTGATCATTTACCTCCTGAGTCTACTTAAGTAGAATTAATTCCACTTAAGTATAATACAATTAAGCTTAAGTGAAATTTATTGCACTTAGGTAAAATTGCATTTCACTTAAGCTTAATTGTATTCCACTTAAGTAAAATAACAACTTTCTTTTAAGCTTAAGTTGAATTCAATTTCCCTTAAGCTAAATTGTATTCTACTTAAATAAAATACAATTTCACTTCAAAAAATGGAACTTGGCTTAAGTAAAAGCTTAATTATTTTTCACTTAATCTAAATTGAATTTTACTTAAGTAAAATACAGTTTTACTTAAGTAGAATACAATTAAGCTTAAGTGAAATCGAATTTAACTTAAGCTAAATTGAATTTAACTCAAGCTAAATTGAATTCTACTTAAGTAGAATAAAAATGCACTTAAGCTTAATATAAGTTCATTTTACTTCAGTAAAATTCAATTCTACATAAGTAAAATACAACTTAGCTTAAGCGAAATTGAAGGAACAATCACTTCCATGACCTCAACTGAAATAGACCGGTCATGTCAAGAAAAATAAATAGGCATACTAACGTGTAGACTCTGTTGTTTCGACAACACTCAATGACGTCATCGTCGTACGGAGAAGTGGGTCGTCTGGGGGCAATGTTTACATAGGTACCATGCCTTGTGGTACTACTACTATAGCTGGTACCACTGCTGATGGTACGTCGTGTTGTAGTCGTTCCTTTGCCCTTGAAAGTACCCATCCAATTCCATCAGTGTGTACAACGATTGATTGCTGGCTGCATTTTCCGAATGTCTAACGTTCATGATTGTAAACGTAGTTTTGCTTCTTTTGCTAGCTAGGGGTAAGTATGGTGTTATGTCTTTACTTACACAACAAAAGCTGGATAAGTATGGCAGTATGGGGGAATTGCCGCACATGGTTACCTAACTATAGTACGTCTTCAACGTGACTCTTTAATAGTATACAAAGTCGGATTTCGCGGCAATTAAGTGACGCAACGAGTAGCAAACTGATTGACCAATCACATTTCACTTATAAGCGTAAGTCCATTTCACTTCAGTGAAATAGATTGCCCTGTCACACTTCACTTTATTATTTTATTTAAGTAAAGTGTAATTAAGCTTAAGTAAAACTGAGAAGCCATTTTGCTTAAGTAGAATAGCATTTTACTTAAGAAGAATTGCTTTTTACCTAAGCAGAATTGTATTTTACTTAAGTAAACTTGTATTCTACTTAATCTTAATTCATATTAAGCTTAAGATAAATTGAATTTTACTTAAGTAAAATACGATATAGACAAAAACCGTTTGAAATTAAACTAATATATAGGAATTCCGCTTATGTAAAATACAATTCTACTTCAGTGCATTTAATTTTACTTAAGATTAATTGTATTCCACTAAAGTGGAATTAATTCTACTTAAGTAAAATAAGGAGGTAAATGTTAAAACGGCTTGCCATACCACCACCCTGTGAATATAATAAGACTGGTCCGCCTGAACAGAACCAAGTCGAAGCAACGTTCGCATACATAGGCCTACATGGGCATTGGACTGTGATTACAAACAGAACGCTATATTACGTTTGCTATAGAGTTGAACTCGTTTCTTTGTACACCTTTATGATGAAACAATCATATTTTGTCCGTTCCATTTTACAGGAGGGGGCGAACTTTACGGGAGATACCATATTTGAAGCGAACTTCACAGGTTTACGAAACAACAGTTTAAATGAGTTTAGGGTAAGGTTTTCTTAGTGAGCTCATTCTTTTCGGCTTTAACTACATCTTAAGCCAATTTGAATTTGGTTGTAACTTTGAAATTTTCTTATGTAGCAACAGATTCAGTACCCCATGCATAACTGGTTGATTCCTAAATCTAGAGACCTTCGTAACTTTTCTTCTAATTATTCAGTTATACATTGTTTAGTTCAAACAGGGTATTTTGAGCTTAACAAATTGTATGAAAAGCTTTATTTTAAAATCCTCATTCAAACATAATTGTTAGTCTCGAAATGAAGCATCCGAAGGCATATTTAGGCCCAAAATAATAATAATAACAATAAGATATATACTTGTGTAAAAGTAAGTTGGTCTGACGTTTCGATCCTAGCAGGATCTTCTTCAGAGGCTAAATGACAAGTACAGTAACAGAAGGGACAAAAACACGCACAGAAAACAGACAGGTTAATGAGCACGGTGAACACAATGAGATAGATGAAAGGGGATTATAAGTAGACAATGAATGGTGAGAAGAAAGCAACAGGGAAAGAGGAGAGGTAGGAGATAAACAGTGGACAAAGAGAGGATTAAAGGAACAGGGAAGGGAATAAACTGGAGAGGGACAAAGACAGAAAGGTGTGGAGAAAAAAGGAGGGGAAGAGAGCTGTGGGAGGAAGAGTGAAAGGGGGGGGGGGAGGGAACAAGGGGAGAAGGAGTGGGGGACAGAAGAATATCAGCAAACACAAAAACGTTTTTAAAACGTTATTAAAACGTTTCGTCTTTTGTTTTGATAACGTTATTTGTGGTGTAATAAATATGTCACGAAAACGTTTTCAGGCTATTATTTCAAAACATTTTTTCGTTAAAACATTAATATAACATTAATATCTCATAAAAAAGTTATGCCGACGTTTTAATAACACCACATTTAACGTTATAAAAACATATTTTTAAGGCTCTTTTAAAAATGTTATGATAACGTTTTGTGTTTGACTTGTTAGGTCAATACGCAACGTTGTGCAAATAATTACATTGCGTGTGCATGTGTGTGTGTGCGGGTGTGTGTGTGTGTGATTGAAAGAGGTAAGGTGGTGCTTCCCCATACCCTTCTGGCTCCACGTCTTATATAACCAACATTGTCATGTGATTAGCCATGGAATAATATTGCTGGACAAAAACAGTTATCAAAATCAACTAAAAAAAATTGCTTGAAACAATTATTATAAGAGAGAATAACTCTCGCTTGGTTACAGATAGCACCCCAGGTTAATCTGGAAGTTGGCAGTATCTCATCAGCAAGCACCATGTTAGAAGGCAAGGCACGGACTCTAAACTACCGAGTCTTTATCGCAACTCCCACTACAACGGCCGGTAAGTCAGTGCAATTCGGATCTAAGGCATTATTTTCCTATAGATCTGAGTCAGTTAATCAGTTTGCCAACTCGAAGTATACGATATCTCCTAATTCATATAACGAAAGAGGGGAAGGAGTTGAGCAAGTGATATGGGCAGTCAAGAGTTATAGCCGAAGATCGCATTACATTCATTGATTACAATATATGCATAATGTTAAATTATGATTATTATTATTATTATTGAAATATTAACTTTTTGCCAAAAAAGTTACTGTATACCTATATATACAGAAAATATAATCCACAGACACATCTTTTTTTCAACTTTTCTTCTTTATGTTTGATTTAGTAATTTTGGTAATTTATGCACTCTGGCAAAGACCACTTAGTTCAACATCATACCGAACATGCAAGGGATGGTGGTTCTGCTGCATTGCTATGAGAAGTACATAAAGCACGTATAGCCCTGTCGATATCAGTTCGTTCTCACATAACACTCTATTTATTTGTTATTAATATAGGTCCTCCCATGCCAACATTAGAGCAGCAGCAGACGACGACGACGCCGCCAAACCCCACACCACCATCAACTATCACGTGGGTCGTTATCGCTGTATTACTTTTAGTAATCCTGGTTATCATTTTCATCGCGATATTAAAATGTCGAAAACGTGAAACTAAAGACAATGAGGAGGCCTTGGTATTTAGACCTACTTTCCATAAAGTATCATTTGTAACTGGTAAGTGTTTGGTATACGTTATGTTGCAGTTCAAGTCAAATGCTGTGAAGATATTCAATGCACACCAAAATCGTTAAATAATTTTATACTCCTATATTTTAATATTTTATGTACAATTACATACTTTGTGTAGACTTTATATTGGATATGAGGGCATTTATATATTTTTGTACGCTTTAATATTTTGTAGGTATACATTTTATAGTTTTTGTTCATCTTTATATTGTGAGTATCCATTTTCATATTTTTGTACATTTTATAGGAACGTTTTCATATCTATGTATATTATTTTACGTCTTATATGTTGTTTACAATTTTTAATGTTTTGAGCTCTTGCTATCAACCAATTTGGCATTGTATTTTTTATATGATTGGTTGAATAAATATCTATCTAATTCAAATTGATTTCTCATATTTATCGTTCATGTAAGAAAACATAACACACATATAGTACAGTAGAAACATATCATAATATGAATGACAATAGAGAACAGGAATACTGTTAGGAAGGATATATCGTGACCATAAAGTGGAGCAGAAAGTGAAAACCAAAACATAAATACCGACAAAGAGATATTGACTGCAGATTATAGACAAGAAGTAGACAGAACAGAGTCAAAACTGTTCAATACGTTTTGTATACACTGAAGTATATAAAGTCGATTGGCTAAAACAATTAAAAAAAACAACAGTTATGTCGTAGAGTATCAAGAGTATGGACAATAATAAAAATTAAATCATATTTATAGAGTATATATGAGAGAGTTCTTTGTGAAGAACAATTCTACAAATCAGCTAACGGAAATTTGTTGCTTCGTTGAAGAGATATTCTAACTTTTAAAATTGTCGTGCATGTCTGAAGGCTGCCATTTCGTAATTTTGTCGTTTAATATTATAGTCGCTAACACATGTACCTTTTCTTTTATTTATTTTTCTCTCTCTTTGCGTAAATGTTCATGGTCAATATTAAAAACAGTCTGGACGCTGAAACAAATGTCATCATCATCATATGCAACGTTAAGAAGGCTTCGATATTTTAGATTCAGTATTTTACAAAATCATATATATTTACTCGTTTTGGTCTAAGTTAAACTCTCTCTCTTTTATAGGGACGATTGAATCAGTGGCTCCGGAATTCAGGGCTATTGAAATTATGGATTATCAACACATCAAAGAAGGGGAGAGGCTGGGAAGTGGACAATACGGAGAAGTATTTAAAGGAGAAGCTAAGCTACAAGGAAAAGACCAATGGAGAGTGGTGGCCATCAAGAAACCTAAAAGTCAGTACAGTTTTCGTAACATTTTCTGTGGGCGATAGTATATATGGTGTGAAAGCAACTCCTCACAAAATTACCATCTTAGCCTACCATGCACGTATTCGAAATATAAGGCGGGGAAAAGACCACAGTATTGAGTGCACTCTGAAAAACTTATGAAAATCATGTTTTCGATTTGCTGTTCATACAAGTCCATTTACATTTATACCAGGGACCATCTCTCTGCTCTAACCCCAACAAAAGTGGACCCATTAATTCGTAGGCTTCCTTTGTAGGTTGTATGTCAAGAAATACAGCATATACAAGTTAGTAAGCAAGCAGACAATTAATACCAGCAAATAAGTAAGTTGACAAGCAAACATGCGACCAAATTAGTCACTTTTGGCAAGCCTAAGCTACCAGGCAAGAACCCTAGCAACCAATACAATTTTACGACGAAGGAAGGAAGGAATGAAGGAAATAATTATTTGATAATAATTTAAAATGTTTTCACTTTTTTTCGATTGTATTTTAGACGCTATTGCTCCCGAGGTGATAGAGGACTTCAAGAATGAGATTCGTTTGATGTTGGAGTTAGGCTTGCATCCTAACATAGTCTCGGTATTAGGATGCTGTACTGTGGACACACCGTATTATCTTATCACTGACTTTATGGAAAACGGTGATTTACTACACTTCCTTAGAAAGTGTTGTCATGTAAGTCTTAGTAACACCTTGACATGACCAATATACGGCAGAGAGATGGGTTGGGGGGGGGGGGGGGGGGCCCCCCCCAACTCACTGACTGACTGAAAGAATGTTACATGAAACATCAAATTGTCTACAATGTACACAAGAGTATACGGTAACGAGTGTCATATACGGTAAAACCTAAACAGTTGAAAATTCTCAACATTGTTAAAAAAAAGTTGCTACTATAGAGCACCACTTTGCAAATTTCATAAAAGGTAAGGAACCCCTCCGCTTGGACACCTCCAATATCAAGACTTAACATTTAGCATAACGCTGGCATAACGGAAATGAAACGTTACTGGTCCCGCAATTGATCTTGCTAAAAAATGACTACCATTTAGTCTCCTGGATGTCGAAATTAATTTATACTTATTTATCGGTCACTTTGCAACATCAATTTTTTTAACTCATTAGTTAACAGGACACGGGCACCGTGCCCCTTCTTAAATTTTTGATGCCTCCATCTTTCTGGTTATAGGAGGAAAACTGGCAGTTAAACCCAATCTACAAAGTATCAATAGTCAACCAACTTCAGATTGCGAGACAAATTGCTGATGGGATGGTGAGTGACCAATTCTGCATAGTTTATGATGCTTAGGAAAGTGATGTTATAATCGAGGACATTAAGGACAAACATTGCACCCACAAGGACTAATACATCATCTGGCCTCAATGTTTGTAAATCTAATCCCCACCCCCCTCCACCGTAACTCCTTGTGGAAGGAAGGGTATGCGTAAACACCTTCCTTTTTTTTTATCCAAAACATCAATCCGTTAAAAACAATCACTCTTGCCCAAATTTTGCCTGAGGCAAGGGACACGTGACAGAATCATAAAAAGAGAAATGGACCGAATTGCATAAACCAAAATATGAGTATATTCTGAAACTGATTTGAGTAAAAAGTTCAATCTTGTTTTTTTATGGTTTTGGAGAGAAAAGTTCGCATTCTTCTTGCAGAAAAACGTCAATATTATAGCAAAACTGTTCCCGTCTCAATGAAACCTGCATGGCAATATTCGTTTGAAAATCCTCAATTTTCTTTTCCACAGAATTTCGTTTCCACTACTAGATTCTTCCACGGAGATTTAGCAGCTCGAAATATACTGGTTGGACGTGATCTGCTGATAAAAATCACGGACTTTGGTTTGACTGACGATCTGTATCAGAAAGGCTACACAAGACTGCAAGCTAATGCTAAGAGACCTTACAAATGGTACAGTCCTGAATCAATTGAACATCAATACTGTACCTTGAAGACTGATGTGTAAGTATATAAATATAATAACCCAAATCTGCAGTACATAATAATAGACTGTATCCTTAAACATTTAAATAAAAGTGTGAACCCTCCTCACCCCCAATAAACAAAACTAATTAAAAAATAGGAGAATAACAATAACTAAGTTAAATTTGTATCAAATGTACACCGGTTCAACGGTCAAATAGAGACATAATTCTAGTAGTCAGATTACTAAGCGATATTAATGAACTCTTTGTGACGTTTAAAACTGTTAACATTTACATGAAACAACGACACGTAGCTGTTTATAAATGTCTGA
>JAIPMN010041628.1:0-18376 GCA_020650975.1 Apostichopus californicus
TATATATATGTGTATATATATATACATATATATATATATTTATTTACATATATTTATTTATATATATATATTTATTTATTTATTTATTTATTAATGTACTTATTAAATAGTATAATATTTTATAGTATATACTTCTCTTGTTTATTTCCTCTAACTTCAAGTTCATCCGACACCACCATTTCCGCTTATTGATGATTGTGATATGCAAGGGAGTGTGTGCTATATTCAGATGGAACAACGAAGATCAATAGGTTGCAAAATACAAAAAGGTAGACCAGGAATATCAACAAAATGGGCAGCAAGGACATTAATCGGTGATACATACATCAGCAACACAGCTTTTTATTCAAATCAATCAGACATTTGGACAAATACCACATCTGTGGTCTACCCGTTTGTTCACCCAGCGAATCTTACACTTTTGGTATGTAAAGCTGATGACCAGCTTAAGTTATTAGATCGAAATGAATCGATAGTCGTGGTCCATAAAAAACAAAGGGAGCTGATTTTCTATGAAACTACACAGTTATCAGTTAATCGCAGTGGGAATATACAACTTCCATGCACAGACAATGTTTATCAGCTTCTCGTCTGGGAGAAGTTTCCCGCGATTGGCAACGCTTCCACTACCGTTGTTTTCGATGTTGTTTCTTTGCATGAAACCTACCTTTCAGCAAATCAGTATGAGCTACACGACGGGAACTTAGTAATCGCCAATACAAAGTTGCACCACGAAGGCCTTTACAGATGTATTTACACTGATGGAACGTTGGAAAGCGTTAAATCAGTGAACCTCACTGTGCATGGTATGTTCACTCTAAAATCAAGCAGTATTTCATAATTTGTTATGAAAATTTGTTGGTTAGATAAAGTGACAGCAGTTTACAGTAAATATTCCACTTATTTATTAATAGTTATGATCAATTTAGATGAAACTATACATTTTGCATTTCAAGCTCTATCTCATACTTTATATCTTTTTCGAAAACTTTTTTGAAAATGTAGTTCACAAAAAAATGCATTCTGGAACAATACCAAACCGTTTCTAAATATTAGGTAAGTAGTATCAGCATCGGAATTAGGCTATGTGAAGAATACTTGTCTCTTGATCAGTAGGATGTCAATCAGTAAGTTGTCAACTTCAGCAAAGATTTTTTATTTGATTTGCTCTCCATAAAATATGCAGTGGCTCCAATCCCAATATTTCCCATCGTTGATGGGTGCAGCCCTGAACGGTATTGTGTATTAGAAGTGAAACACAGCGGGCACTTGACATGCACCGTGAAAGGGATACGACCGGAGACAGACCTGGAATGGAGAGTGTTTCATCCAGATTCTTCAAACTTGATAACATTTCTTGATCAACGGTTGAACAGCAAACTTCTTGGAGATACATTCGACATCACCCTTACATCACAATTCACTGTGAAGAATACGGCGAATGAGAGAATTACTGTTGAGTGCAGAACAACAGGACCAGTTCAGTACTTCAGACTGAGCTCCAAGGTCGATCTACTATTTACAGAATTTAGTAAGTTGATTAGTAAGCTGAATAGTAAGTTTAATAATAGGTCTCGTCAACTAAACGGTAATGAATATATATATAATATCTTTCGTCAGGCTATTCCCAGTTATTTCGCCTGCGTGGCGAGAGAAACATTACCAATCATAAATGAGGCATTGACATCCTAAACTGTCAAGGATTAATTTATCACACGGTATCTACTAGGATCTGGTGTAAAACTGAGGATGAAGTGAGAGATAGTCTGTATTTCTCAATATTATTTAGTTTACTAATTCACAGGGGAAAAGTTGCATTTTGATGACATTCTAAATACAGAAAACCTTAGCAACTATGTAAACATTCCAAATGTATCAAGTTTCAAGGATAAATCAACAGGGAAGATTATAATATGAAACAGGTTTTGAAGGACACTTGCCGTTATGTCATCACAGACCAACTCTAGTCATCCACTTCAGGGAAGAGTCACTGGCTGAGTCAGCCAAAATAGGTTCCATTCGATCAACAATATCTTGAGCTAGAGACAAGACATTGACATGTGCATTTCAACTAGCACTGGTAATATTGCTCTTTCCTAATTATGTGTCTGATTGTTTGCCATTGGGTTACCCCTTGAAAAGAATTACGATACACAAAGTCAAAATAAAAGCATAATTAATGTTTTATCTATCAGCTTCCATAAGTGAAACATTAAGTAAGTCTAAACCTAAGCAAAAGAAAAAGTAGTCGCAGAGAAGTCAACAAACAACCTTGGTTTGAGTAAGCTAGATACAGAAAAATGTGTTATAAAAAATAAAACAAAATAATAAACAACATCGGAACTGAACTAAGAAAACTAAAAACTGTTCAAACATGGTTAATATCCTCATGACAGAGATATTTTGTCTCTGCAGCTCTGTAGAATATAAACAAACGCATTACACCATTTTCCACTCAGTAATGCCATGGATAAACAAACAGATACACACAAAAAATATATTTTGGAATCTGCATGATATGTTTAGGCTCCTGCATGACCAGCGTTATTCCCGTAACAGGATTTACTTTGGATAACTTGCTTTATCATAAACAATCATGGACTGTTGCTAATTCCTGTTCTCTAATATGTTTGGCAAACTATAAAACCATCGAATTATGATTCGTACCGTTTGTTATGAATTGACCCGTGTATGACAATGTCGTGAGGAATGTTGCATAATGAACGTAAATTATACCTCGCACAGCACAGTCAACTTGGTAATACGATACTCAATGTATATATTTGTTCGCAACGTTACTAAGAGGACATGAATTTACTTGTCTACAGGTGCCGAAAACTCCTCCCAGGAAAACGAAACTGACACAGGAGGCAGCCGACAGGTCAGAGAGGGATACACGGTCGCGTTGGTCATCGTATTCGTCGCGTTGCTCTTCATATGGTCATTTGCGATTTACTTAGGTATGTGTGTATGAAATACACGAATATGTAATATGAAGTAGTAGATCAGTGTATCATTCAAATTCGGAACAACAATGAGAATTGAATAAAGTCTCATGTAATTGACTGGCGAAGTTTAAAGTGGAAGGGTAGCGGGAGGGGGTTGGGTGTGGGTGTGGCTGAAATGATAATTAAAAACTAATTATTATCAACATGTTATACATACGGTCAATGTACACCATGAATTTTAGTTCGATCATGCAACAATTTCGTACAAGAAAAACTATGATCACAGTAGTTTTTCACTTTTCTGATGTTAAAACGGCAGTGCGGACAACCTCTCTCCAGGAACCAAGTTGAACAGACGAAGAGTTATTCCTTCTCGGTTGAGCTTTTGCATCCAATAACTTTCGAAGAATTATTATTGACACAAAATATGAACTTGTTTACCTTTTGTCTTTCTCTCTTAGTTTGTTGTAAGAGAAAACCGTCTACCATATTACAGGAAAATGCAGAGGTAACTCTATTTAGATATTTTTTATAACAAATGATGTAATAAACGAGACACATGGATATATAATAGAACATAATTGATTATTTGGATAGTCATTTAACTTTTACTCTTTTACATAATCATATTAGGTTAATTTCATGCGGTATGACAAATAAAAACGATAATTCATTTTGTACAGACTGCCCGGTATATACTAAGAAGAAATATTTAAATTATGTATAATATGCTGTTTGTATTTTATTGAACAAGAAAAGGGAATAAATTAATAAAAATATATCTTTTAGATAGTCCTCATATTATAGGCCTACAAAACAATATTTAATTGGGTTTTTAGATAACATGCATTTCTGAGTAAATTTACGTAACTTTCGTTTCTCCTGCAGGCTGTGCCAATGATTCAGCAAACAGGTATTGTTTACAACTTAAATGCCGTAACTAGACTTGGAAATACATTTTAGTTTTCAGTATAATTAATTGATACAAATGAGCACATATTGGTATAAAAACAAAAATAAGAACGACAATGTATGGATACGTGAAATAACAAAACGTTCATATGTGTAAAGACATATGTAGTGAATCGGTCATCGTCTGTTCCGAATATTGCTAATTCGAATTTGCAGGACAAATCTTCTGACGTGCATTGGCATTTGAATAACAACCATGATTCTTGTAGCTGAAAGTTTAAATGAATACATAATTGGATCATTTAACGATCTGGCACGCCATACGACACGATATATATAAGAACCAGGAAGGTTGAAATGAATTACGCCAATTTAGAACATAGTACCATTTAAAAATTATGCCCCAAAACAATGTTCTAAAGGATCTATGTATTAACAAAAGAAATTTTGCTAGTCAGCAACTTTTAGACTAGCCTTACATTACTATGGCAACTTACACTTTTGAGAAATCGCTAATGTGACTCAAAGTTACGTGTTCCAAAAACGACCCGCCACCGTGGAGGCTGTTTGTTTTTGTAGTTACCTATTACAGTACACGCGTACGAGCTATGTACTACGTTATAATTTAGCTATTATCATTATAGTGATCTTTAAAAAGCAAACCGTTACTCATTTCTTAACAACCACAGTAACGTGCTCCATTGCACATATGTTGACATAACCATGTGGTATTACAGATTTATATGCAATAAGCGTAACAGAACAGTCTTTCCACATACCATGAATACTCAGGTAACTAGCTATTGACCCTTATTAAACTGCCAGTCCAGGATAAAAACTTTAATGGCGATGTAACAATATTATACCTTTTAGTTTAACATAGAGTTATACTTGTATCAATTCTTTTCAATTATTCCAGGAATTGGAAAACCAGAAGATTTCATTTCTGAACTGAAGAGAAAGTACGAAAACTACTACAGCGCTATAAAACCAATTCCTTTCTATGACAAATTTTGTAATGTTAACGAGTTTTATGTTGAGGGGGGCATCGAATATATTTCTAAACGTCAAGCAACGAACAACCGTTGGGAATCCCTAGATTCGTATAAAAGTATTTTCACCCATCCTGATATGAAAGGCACTCGTTGGATTATAGAGGGTGATCCAGGGTTTGGTAAATCAACGTTATCTTTACAACTTATGTATGAATGGTGTCAACAAGTCGAAGGGTCATTTATGCGTGAAGTAGAAATATTTCTTTTGATTAGGTTGAGACAGCTTCAAGGAATTTCGTCTATCTATGAAGCAATCAAAATGTTCAGTTTACCAATAGATTCGAAATTGAACGTGGAAGATATTAAAGGTTTTCTGGAGAACTGTACATCTGCGTTGATAATTTTGGACGGATTCGATGAATATCCAGATAGACAATCAAATCCAGAGTCGGAATTGTTAAATATCTTAAAAAACAACATGATGACTAAATGCAGGGTGGTGCTAACAACACGATCATCACAACTTCCAAAGGAATACGCGCCTCAGACTAATCGACTGAAGTTGACGGGATTCACAAACGACGCACAGGAACAATACTTGCAAAAGGTTGGAACTTTCAACGGCTGCGTTTCAACAGAAAACAACACCATAAAAGAATGGCTAGAAGAAAATCCTATCCTTAGTGATATTTGTGAGGTCCCACTCTTCTTTGTGATGTACGCGCATCTTAGCTTTGAAAGTGATGACCTGAAGCAATGCACTTCCGTGACAAGTTTCTTCCGTTACACGATCACGTGCCTTATAAGTCATATGAAATCGAAGTTTAACGATGAAAATGTCACTGGTTTTAACGTTACTGTAGACTCTCATCAGAAACTGGATGAGTTATGCTTTAATAAGCTCAATGGTCATTCATACAACCCTGATATGAACAAAAAGAATCTAATTAAACAAGTCGACGAAGGCTTAATTAACCAATACTTGAAAATTGGGATTTTAATAGAGGAAGAATGCACTGTATTGTCGAATGAACCTAGCATTCAGTCTTCCAAACACGTTATAAGTGTTTCAAAGGTTAGATTTTACCACAGTCTTTTTTGTGAATGGTTTGCTGCCCAACATGTTGCTGATACTCTGCAGAAAGTTAGCGATAAAGAGGCACAGAACACCACCGAGGATGAACTAGAAATATTGGAAGATTTAGATCCGTCTAATCTTCAATATGTTTTCAGATTTGCTTCAGGTATGAACCCAAAAGCAGCAAAGCACATCCTTGACTTTTTGAAATATCAACGCGTAGGTCTTGAGACATTTTCTATTTTGTGTATTCTTGAGCAGAGAGACGATATGGATGCGATCATGGAAAATGTTCGAGAGATATGTTCCAGACCGGTGGGATTACAAATTAGAGATCAAGACACTAAAATATTACAGAGATCTATTGTTCAACTACTTAAAATTGCTACTAGCAACAAGGTAAGACACTTGCTTTCATTAATATGAGATTTTTGCTTTCATTTCCGCTCAAATCGACTGGTAAGTAATGATATCGGTAGCAATTTTATACTGAACAGCAGCGTTTGTGAAAACGGACGTTTATCAAGTTGGAGGCTAGTTCCGTTGTTGGGCGGAGGAATTTGTTTGTTGTTTTAAACCAATAGTCGGCCACTTCGTTGACGTAATAGGATAGGTTATTATTTCAAGTTTAAGTTTGACTTAATAAAAGAGTACGATATAAACCAAAGGTTTTATGACGAAAACATGTATATATATATTGAAATAGGTTTCCGTTACAGGTATTGCAACCAGGCAATTTTGAACACTGGTACCAAACAGAAGATAGGGAAGAATGATGTAGCCAACTTTTGTGCTTTACATCAGGGAATGTAAACTCCACAGGTTTCCTGTTTTGTTTCTTGTTTCACAGCTTCCCATAGAAAAACTGGTTCTCAGTGAGTGCTTTGAGTTAGTCCATCCTTCTTTGGATACCATTGTTCTCAAATCGCAAATTGATTTACCTCTGCTCACTGATATCAAAGAATTTGGGTTGGAACAGAAAGGAATCAAATTAAGTGAGGAGGATCTGGATCTTGTCTTAAAATACTCTTTAAGATGCAGGAATCTAAAGCAAATCAGGTATTTATAGCAAATAGTTCATTAGCTTACTTATTATTCCTTCTGATTATTTAGTTGTCATTGCTGTGTTTCATGCGCACACCTGTCTTTATGATATCCAAATATACCACGTTTATCTGGAAATTTGATAATGGAAGATGGTTGTGTAGAACTTCTCCGTTGCCATAACTAGCTGGTAGAGTTTGACTCTGTTTATAAAATTTTAATTATAAAAGGTGATTATTTAAGTAGAAAGTACACTAAAATCTTCAATCATATTCAAGGTGGTAACTGCCAGGTATTGGGTTTGTGAACAATGTTTAACTGGTTTTTATTTTGCAGATTCTTGTTTTCCATGTTGCCTTTCGAGATCAAAGAAACCTCTACTCTGAAGAAACTAGGTTTGAAGGGCGTCGAAGGCGTCAAAGGTATATTTGCAAAGTATTGTCATATTAGTACTCTATCATATGTGAATCTTTTATACTTTTATCAAATTTCTTTTTACCTGCATATGCGAACATTTTAACCCCCTCCTTCACTACATCTATTGAGTTTTACATCAATAATTTCTTAACATGTGTTACATGTATGACTAGTTGCTACTAAGGACTTGCAAACAGAAAATACTAAACATATGTTCCTATGCATGTTGATTTGACTGGACTAAACAGACTACTGTAGAGGTTTCACCAAATCTGCAATTTGAACCATCTTTACAAGGTATACTTACTAATCAAACATAAGGTATAGACTGCTAAACAGTCATTAGTTGAAGTAGCCTTTGAGTAATGAATTCGTCTGTTAGTAATTTCTCCACAGTAGCAATTTCTGACAGGTCTACGGTGTTACGGTGTTGTATCCCTCAAACTGATCAAGTCATGTATATTGGATGTCCACCGCCACCCCTACCCACCCCCTCCCATCACTAGTTTGTTGCGTTAAACATCAATATGCCATATATTTTAATCAACGTATTTTACCACAATATCGGTTGAAGACATTTATCCATACTTTTCAGCATGTGTGTATGTTTGGCTGCATACGCGATACGATACAACAAGCGACACGACAAAGGTTACAAATAAATGTAGAAAACAATATACAAAGTATGTGTAGCTTACAAGCAGTTCTTTACTGTGAAGCAAATGTCATATAACTTACAAACGTTATGTTAGAAAGTAAAGAATCTCACTACTGACATAACATCCAAAGGAAATCCTGAACAATGATCAAAACTATGTTTCGTTTAACTAAACATCTAATCATAAGTGAACATATCATCACCTATACATATATATGCATATCCTTTTTACTTTATAGTCCTTTGGTATCCAACGGAAATATGGTACTCACTGGATTTACTCACTGGTAGTTGGCAGGTATGACACACATATATGTTACAGCATATGAATGCATATGATATCTAGTATGGAACCATCGATAAAGTTTATTTTAACCAAACTAAGTCTAATGCATGTTTAATGTTAATCAGTTCACGCTTTCTTAGTTACCTACGACGGTTTTGGTAACATGAGTTTTAAATTGTTACAACTAAAAACCATGCTAGATGTTTAATAAATGAAGATTAATGAGTGAGTCAGTATTGATTTTCAACTTTTCATTGCTTTACACAGTTTTAAAATATTATGAAACTCGTTTATGGGCAGGTTTTCAAAATATTGGATTTGTGTACTTAATTACTTGGAATATGACTTGACTTAGTGACTAACAATTGACCTTTGTTATACAATTTCACTGTGACAAAGTATAGAGAATGTATCGATATCAACTCGATATTGTTTTAATTATGCATTCTGTTGAATACTGATCTGCTCATTTGGGGTTTCAAACTAAGATTAGTTCACAGACTCTGTTCTAGTCTAGAATTTTCTCCATGGAGCATCTTCTACATTCCACTTACACCATTGCAATTAACTTTAATATTAAGAGTTTCATTTTCTTCTTATTTACACTTCTTTTTCCCTATTTTCGTCTCCTTTGATAATTTTCATGGTATATCAATGTCATCATTTTCTAAACAGAAACAGGGTGGCACGATTCGCATGGAAAAAGATGAATACGAAACCTTGGTAAATGCTTTTACTCACGTACTGCGTTACTAATCCTTTTAATGTATTTTTCAAAGATTGCGAAATGTATTCTTAGACAAACTTTCCGAGCTTGAAACGACAACAAAATTATGCCAAGTGTAGTTTTATAATGGCTGACCACAACATCTGCACAAAGAATATGATGCTAACTTTCAGCCAAGCGTTTTATCGAAAACTGACCAGTTCATGCAAAACAATGCATACATAATATTTGCAAAACATTTCTAGGCGGCCACCACATCAAAGCATTTTCTGATACAAGTTTTGTTCTGAAAGGTTGGTGATGTTCTAAACTAAGTTAAGAAACTACATGCATTGACAAACAAAGCCTTAAGGTCACAAGAGTCTCAAAAAGTGCCATTAAATTGTCAAAATGAGTGTTTTCTTCCAAATCCTGCTGTTTCAATTACTTGATTAACACAAAAGTTTTGATTTATGAAAAAACATGTAGTTAGCTAAGCCGCATGATATGTTAAGTAGAATCGCATTGTTTATCGGCAGAAGGGTGGTAGGATTATCTAGATTGTCACCATACAAAGATGGTAATGTATATGTTGAGAGAAAAACGTGGTTTTGGCAGATAAAACTATATGAGATCGGCCATCAGAAGCACCTCCACGGCCGTACATTGAAAAACAAATTCAACGGTCTAAGCTCTAACTACCTTGCGCTCATACTGGTACTGCTCAAGGCTCGGTTCTAAGTCCTCTCTTATAGAGTATTTACGTTAATTACCTCCCTTACAATATGCTTAATTACCTCCCTTACAATATGCTTAATTACCTCCCTTACAATATGCTTAATTCGACACAATGCAGTCAGTTCGCCGATGACCTCGATGACTTGTAATCTTTAAGTATCCCTATTCTAATGACTCCACTGAGGACTACAACATTACAATTTCCACCACCAAAATGATTCCCAGAGGCTGTTTACCAGGGAATAACTCTTACAATTAGCTGAACAAAAACATATCAACATCAACATCAATTCACTTAAAAGTCTAAGTTATCTTAATTGTCTCTCTCCACACATTCTTTTACAAATATATAACTGAAAAATTTAACCTATTATCACTTATGGCAGTATCTGCCTCGTTAGTTGTTCTTAGTTTCAAATTTCAAAATTAAATATTATTAAACTTTCAAAATTAAATATTATGAACATTCAAAATTAAATATTATTAATAATAACTTTTCTGAACATCCCTAGTTATAATGCTACCAAAAAGCTGCTTGGAGCAGCAAACACAATCCCTCTCTTTGACCAACTTATTATTTCAAGCCAAATTTGTTTTTAATAACACCCTCCTCCTTGGCCACCTGAATCAAATTATCCTTTTTAAGTACATCATTAATAAAGCCTACGCCCAAATAATTTAACATCCTCCGTATAGATATACTAGATTTTAAGAACTGGGAGGAGGGTGACAGCCCGATATTCATAAGGTTCTATATTCATAAGGTTCATTGTTCATAAGGGTCATTATCCATAAGGTTCATTGTTCATAAGGTTCGCTATTCATAATGAGCAAAAAGGTTCATTGTTCACAAGGTTCGTTATTCATAATGAAAAAAAAAGGTTCGTCGTTCATTATTGGTAAAAGGGTTCGATATTCATAATGGTGAAAAAGGTTCGTTGTTCATAATTGGTAAAAGGGTTCGATATTCACAATGGTGAAAAAGGCTCGTTATTCATAATAGGACGAAGGGTTCGATATTCATATTAGAGCAAAGGGTTCGTAATCCATAATAGACAAAATGGTTAGTTATTCATAATAGGAGGAAAGGTTCGATATTCATAATGGAACAAAGGGTTCGTTATTCATGATAGGCCTAGCCAAAAAGGTTCGGTATCATTCACAATGAGGAAAAGGACCCCCTTTAGGAAACGTACAAGTTTATGCCGTTTCCGTACAAGTCGGTAGGAAAATGGAGGACGTCTTTTGCACTTGTATGACGCACTTCTCTCCTATTATGAATAACGAACCTTTTGTTCACATTATGGATTACGAACCCTTTGATCGATTATGAATATCGGACACTTTCTCCTATTATGAATAATGAACCCTTTGTTCCCATTATGAATAACGGACCCTTCGCTCCATTATGAATAGCGGACCTTTCTTCCTATTATAAATGAACCTTTTTGTCTTATATGGATTACGAACCCTTTGTTCTATTATGAATATCGAACCCTTTGTCATATTATGAATACGAACCTTTTTGTCCATTATGGATATCGAACCGTTTTGCCCATTATGAATATCGAACCATTGTTTCCATTATGAATACCGGACCTTATCAATTATGATCCCTATTTATTATGAATAACGAACCTTTATTTCCATTATGAATAGCGAACCTTTTTCATCGAAAAAATGCACGTTATGAATAACGAACCTTATGAACAATGACCCTTATGAATAGCGGACCTTATGAATATCGGGCAGACCCCGGGAGGAGGCTTCGGTTCTGGCAGAAGGAGAGGCCTTTGTTTAGGAACCCGATGGCTTGAGGGCTTGTGAGTTAAACTCCGGAAAAATAGTTCGCTTCCGGTGAACAGCCATTTTTTTTTCATTTTTTCATTTTCTTCTTTCTTAGCTAAAGGTCTCATCCCGGGAGGGTGGGTTTGTCAGGTGTGGAGTAGGCTAACAGTATTATTGAAGTAAGTGAGACTGAGATTGAAATAAGAACCCTCAACTTTAGTTGACCGTTATTCCCTTCTGCCTTATGCATGTAAACTTCAGATAACGTAGCTCAGAGTAACGTTTTGGTTTTCCTTTTCCCCCAGGTGGCTGTTTGGAAGGAACTGAACAAGACATACATTTAATCTCAATGAAAACCTGTTGACCTCACTGCGTAAAGTACATAATATGATGTTTCTCTCTGTGTCTTGGTTCAATAACCAGGAATGCTTCAGGATCTTTTGACAACAATGTTTGTTAAACATTGTCACACATAATATTTAAAGTTTAAATTCATACAGAGCAACAACGAAACAGATGTAACTAGTATGTAACTATATAGGCTACTTAGGGTGAGCTTTGGTTTTCTTGAATAATACAATAGCACATAACAAAGTGATTGGCAGTGAAAAAAAGTGACACGAGAAAGCTAATTCAGATTACATTCAGATACATTTATTGGCATCTAGCTGTAAACTCAGACACGGGGAAAGTATTTCCCGTTGTGTAACTGTCGTTGGATGAGAGTACAGGGGTGCTGCTAAGCCCCGAAAGCTGCAGTATTTTTCCTATGCTAGAGACTTTGTAAAACAAACATACATGTCAGAAAGAATTAACCAAGTTAATTTACTCTGTGGACTATAAATTTGAAAGCTGCAGAGTTTTGTAGAATTCTTCTTCTCTGGTAGCGAGTTTAAAGCACGAAAATACATGTCAGAGGGATCAAATCAATTTTGCCGGAATGTATTCTAAGCCCTAGTGGGGATCCTGGGACTTCATCTGAGACATTTTACACCGCAGATATGGTGTTCCCGGATTGTGATTTTAAAGCACAAACCTACATTTCAGAGAGAAATTCAGTTTCACTGAAATGTATTTGATAGCCCCATTGAAGTCCAGAGAGCGAAGTCTCAGGAATATATAGCATTTTGAGATATATCGTGGTCTTTCTTCTTATTACTTTGATTCTCAAGGGGCCATCGCCCATGATTACAATATTATGTGTGAACACGAAAAGGAAAGAATAACCAACAATACGTTTATAGGCCTATATCAAGCAGTTGCTTTTCTAAGAAGCTCCGATTCGTTGGACAATATATCGATAATACTTACACAAGAGTACGAGAAGAGACTCTGTAAGGTTTTTACTATTTGATTATTCTTTATAAAGCTCACCTCAAATGCTTGTTAGGCCGTTCGTGTTACAAACATTTTATGAAAGGAAACCAAAGAAATCGAATTAAAAAGGTTTTCAACATACTTAAAGCACTTATGTTGGTGTTAATCATTAACCAGTTTCAGTTTTGCAATGTATACTATAATATAAAAAAAAGTAGATTTAGAGTATCACAGCTAACAAAGAATGACAGCATAGTCGTGACATCCTTGAGATTGAGAAGAGTCCCACGGCGACAGCGAAAGTGCATTGTTTGCCGATAGTGAATTCAATATTTCAAATTGATACGGTGGTGGATAAGTATCGCTAAAGCTGACATGAGGCTACCTATGTTGTCCGGACCCTTTT
The DNA here is from genome assembly GCA_020650975.1 of Apostichopus californicus. Classification (NCBI taxonomy): domain Eukaryota; kingdom Metazoa; phylum Echinodermata; class Holothuroidea; order Aspidochirotida; family Stichopodidae; genus Apostichopus; species Apostichopus californicus. Next base: position 13,294 of record JAIPMN010041628.1, read on the forward strand.
GAATGCTTTCAAATAGTTTGTTTGGCTATTTTGAAAATGTGTAACTTTTTGTATTTGACATTTTTCAATACACTATCATATAATAGAGTTTTGTAAATGGGGATGGGGGGGGGGGGGGGTAATAAGGGGGGGTAATAACAGTCTTATTTGAACTGCAAAAGGAGTAGTTATGACGTGCTATATATGCTATATGACCGGGTGAAATACATTCATGTGGTGCAGTATATGAACAGAATGATGCAAGCAAAGGTGATTTATACATAACAATGAAAAATGTCATGTTGCATAAAGGAACTTCGTACTTACAAAGGCTATATTAGGATTAAGGAGATGCTTATTAGTGAAGTTTTACCCTCTTATCCCCTAATTCCCCTTTGCATTATCCAATCACGTTGAAGTTTGTTGTTGAGTAATGAGGTAAACAATTGAATAATAACAAAAGATATAATAAGTACGAAATAACAAGTGGGTGTAACATTTTGAAAGACTTCTAATGCGTGTATAGTGCACGATCAACTTTTGATATATATGAAATCTAGCACCAAACAGAAGAAACTTTAGTCTGTGTATAAAACGACTGCAAACAAGTTTAATTATGTTAAATTATGTAAACTTATGAGAATGAGGGTGATCTAGAATATGTAAGTGGATAGCAAACAATAGGGATTATCTAAGAGGCGAGGTTGTCTTAAGCCCTCAGTAGCACCCTAAAGGCCCTTTACACTTACTGCATAATGCCCTACGTAATAAAGTCTGCGAAGCTTTATAATAGATTATACAGGGCCGAAAGTGGCACCAAGATTATGTTAACAGTCGACGCTAAAACCAGCCTATAGTGGTTGTTCTGGTCTGATTTTGTTTGACATAAATGGATTCATCGCTGGTTTGAAATAAAGCATAATGAGTTTGTAAAAAGTTCGGAGTTTATAAGAAAGACGTGTCTGTGGTCTTCTTTAAGTTAAGTGTATTAATTAGTACACTATTCCGTTTGTCTAGTAAGTATCAACCGCCGTTTTGATTGTCTGGTGACATAAACAAGTGGCATTAGCGACAACAATATCGTCTTCAAAGCGTTGTCTCTTGCCGGTTATATTGTTACCAACTATTTTATGAATGGCAACGTTTTTGATAGGTAAGAAGGACACCCTCAGTAGTGTATTCAGGACGCCCGCCATGCTGGAGCACATCATCCATCTAGGGAAAGGGAGCGTTATTTCGGAGATGACTTCCGTTCCCTTTAAGAAACCTGTGTTCATGTTATAAGGAATTAGAAGCACAATGCTACAGCTGTGATATTGGTTACATCTCTATGTTCCGACGTCTCTATGTTCCGACGTCTCTATGTTCCGACGTCTCTATGTTCCGACAATTTTCTTGGACTCTTGACCAAAATTCTTGACCAAAATTTTTGACCAACATGTTTTCGGACCAAAATTTTTCGGACCAAAATTATTTTGGACCAAAATATTTTTATGACCCAAATTTTTTGGACAAGCACTATTTGGGTCATAACAAACTTTGGGCCCTTATTTTTTTTTCGTGGAAAACAATTGGTGCGTCCAAAAAAATTGAGTCCCCCCAAACAAATCAGGTCAGAAAAAATTGGGTCCCCAAAAATTTGGGTCCAAAACAATCGAGTCCCCCAAAAAAATTGCTCCGAAAATGGGGGTCCAAAAAGTCCTCCCCAAAAATTGGGTCCCAAAAATTAAGTCCCCCAAAAAATTTGCTCCGAAAAATGGGGGTCCAAAAAAATTGAGTCCTCCAAGAAAACTGGGTCCCAAAAAATTGGGTCCGAACAAATTTTGGTCACAAAAAATTAGAGTCCAAAAAAATTGTCGGAACATAGAGACGTCGGAACATAGAGACGTCGGAACATAGGGATGTCACCGTGATATTATGTAACGCACAGCACAGAATGTGCTCGATTAGACAAAAGCGTTACACAGACGACGACGCCTCTTACAGCCAGCCCAATTACACCCCCCCCCTCCGCCCGAACCTCGCACGGCTCCGCCAATGCAATTGAACTTTAAAACATACGAATTAGAAGTTGAAAATGGAAAGGTTATCCAATCTTTAAATGTCGAGCGATGAGCAGAGGTTTTTGTTCTTGTGAAATCGTTGTATATCATGATCTCACTAACACATCCCTGGAATACCAGTATGCCGGGTGGCATACGTAGGGCCTTTTACTTGTACTAGGATTCTCATAACAACGGCATGTTACTTTTACTGATACTCATTCCAAGGGCTTTTTACTTGTACTCGGACTACTAACAAGGGCATTTTACTTGTACTCGGACTCATACCAAAGGCATTTTACTTGTACTCGGACTCATACCAAAGGCATTTTACTTGTACTCTACTCATGCCAAGGGCTTTTTACTTGTACTCGGACTCATACCAACGGCATTTTACTTGTACTCGGACTCATACCAAAGGCATTTTACTTGTACTCCTACTCATTCCAAGGGCTTTTTACTTGTACTCGGACTACTAACAAGGGCATTTTACTTGTACTCTACTCATGCCAAGGGCTTTTTACTTGTACTCGGACTCATACCAAAGGCATTTTACTTGTACTCTACTCATGCCAAGGGCTTTTTACTTGTACTCGGACTCATACCAACGGCATTTTACTTGTACTCGGACTCATACCAAGGGCTTTTTACTTGTACTCGGACTCATACCAAAGGCATTTTACTTGTACTCTACTCATACCAAGGGCTTTTTACTTGTACTCGGACTCATACCAAAGGCATTTTACTTGTACTCTACTCATGCCAAGGGCTTTTTACTTGTACTCGGACTCATACCAAAGGCATTTTACTTGTACTCCTACTCATTCCAAGGGTTTTTTACCAGTACTCGGACTACTAACAAGGGCATTTTACTGCTACAATACGTCATACGTAGTTCTTGAAGGAGGAACAACAACCAGAGTCAGGTCACATGATTAAGATCACAAGTGCTTGATCCAGTGGTAATTGTTCCATTTTATAGATGTGTAATATTTATTATATGGTCAACCACCACATATTATTCCTAAGCTTACGTAATCTTCCTTTTTACCTCCGGAAAAACATGTTATCTAACTGCAGCATCCCACGAACATTGGTTACGAAATTCCAAAAGGATCCCACAAACATTGGTCACGACATTCGAAAAGACATGCCGGTATAAGGTTTGCTTTAAGATCATCGTTATTGGCCCTAAAGTTAGCCTGCTAAAGATTGCTTGCAAATTGTTCAAAAGTCGTTACCTGATTATGCTGTCTGCATATCTAAGTTACTTCCAGACATCGAGGAGTATTAAATTATACTACTGTACTGGTGTACTTCCAGACATTGCAATAAGGAGTGTTAAATTATACATTATGTACTGTATGAGTGTACTTCCAAACACTGAGGAGTGTTAACATATAGTACTGTACTGTGCTTCCAGACACTGATGAGTGTTAAATTATACTACTGTACTGTACTTCTGTAGCCTACTACCAAACAGTGAGGAGTGTTAAATGAGACAATTTAAAATGACTCGATCATGAGGAAAAATACTTTGAGGGTGTGCTGAAGTTGCTGTATGAGTGACCATTAACTGTCTTTCTAGCATAATGTGGGGCCAATGCTGATGTCCTACTCACTACCTTAAATATAGGAAAGGAACAATACGTATTTCTCTTTGCAATTCGTAGATTCGTGTCGAGTCTGGTCACATATAAACGTTTACTGACTGGCGGGAAGATATATCACAAACAGTGTTTTTAATGCAGAACACTCATATGCCATAGAAGTGTTGATATTTCACTATACGCCTCTCAGTGAACATCCTTCAGTGCACGATTGAATGGCTGTAAAAGTCTAACGACCTCACGAAACTCAAAAAGTAACTGCGTTATGACAGTACCGCCCACAGTATATCGCGGCATGCAGATCAATACTAAAGAACAGACTATATTGCACGGTAAATATGTATAGAGTAACATTGATATAATCACGTATAAGCTTAGAGTACGAATTTCTTGTTTCTCTTTATAATCTTCATAATTTGGTTCAGTTTTTGTCTAAAAGTGCAGTATATATATACAACGCATTGTAATGTGGCGAATATCGCCTGTAGCTCGGTAGAGATGGTACTATCGTTGCACCTGGGGAAAATTTTCTTAAAAATTTAAGGTCTTGGTGACCTACTTCGGAACATCATCAATATTCATCAAATATAGCTGAATGAACCAATCATGTGTGAGAATGAAAAAAACACGTCGTCTCATGTTTTTCTTTGTCTGAAAATACGGAATCCTAAACTAGACGTCTGAAAATGGACCGAACAATTTCTAATGTATTTCCTTATTCGGGCACCGTGGGAATTGACGGTGGGAAACTTGAAGGTCAAAAGTGCAAAGGGTTAAAGAACTTGCGGGCGTTTTCATAGGAACTTAAAGGAGGTATAATATCACTTCATAACAGCATGACTAAAAACATTGAATCGGTCAGCTTAGTTCGCACGATAACGTGATGATAATCCATATCAACACAAGAAATAAAATAATAAAATCGAAAAAGCAAGTAGATGTAAAAATGTATGAATTTTAAAATATTATATATATTCACCGTTTATAAATCGATATACCCAAAAACACCGACCCTAAGAGAAAGTAACCTTATGCATAAAACGGTGTCAAATAGAAACTCTATAGGCTAGTTGGCAATTAAGACTCGTTTTAGCTGCTTTTCGATTTCTAATTTTTGAGGTGATACAATGTCAAGGCTAGACTGTACTGTAAAAATGTAAACATCGAGGAGGCTGATTTAAAACCTGCTCAGAGAATTATGGGTCATATCTGCGCTATACAAAGTTTAAAGGTCCACTCCATTATGCTTGTATTAACGGTATACAGACGCATGAAGGTGACGAATACTTCACTTGTAACCTTTAAATGATTACCAAATATAAATAAAACGGTTCATTTTTCTCCGTGGATGTTTGCACGTAACGTGTGTTTACCATCACAGACAGCCGTGTACCCGACGCGCTACAACATTCAATAGAAACAGCAGCAATGTTCTACACATAAACAATACAA
>JAIPMN010041647.1:0-13505 GCA_020650975.1 Apostichopus californicus
AAAAAAAGAAAAATTGGTCGAAAAATAAAATATTTCGAATTTCATATTCCGATGCTCATTTTGGAATCCCGTTGCTCAGATGGGTATTCTCTTGGAGTTCAAATTTGCTTGTCTTTAAGCTGCCTCTAAATGATAAAATGATATTTCATATTATGTCATAAAATTGCTACATTTTTACACTATAGGGACAGAATATGATATGATTATTGACTGACATGTAATCATGCAGATCACCACCGATCACACGCATTTATTTTGGAGAGAATTAAAAGTCGCGATTTTGGCCGAAGTTTAAAATAATCATTATTAAGGCTGTTTACCTTATCACAAATTGGCCGAAAAATGTCAAATTTCGCTGCTCGTTTTGGATTCCCGGGGCCCAGAAGAGTATTGTCCTACAAATAAAAGTTGCATGCTATGGAATTTCAAGCCTCTAAATATTAAAATAAAATTTCATATTATGTCATACAATTGCTTCCACTTTTAACACTAGGGACGGAATTTGAGATGATTATTGAGTGACAGTTAATCAGTATAGGTCACCACCGGTCCCACGCGTGATTTTGGAGAGAAATAAACATTTTGATTTTCTGCTCTTTCATTCTTCCACTCTGAAGTTTAAATGTTAGAAACGAGCATTAATTCTCAACAGTTCTAGTGGCGCAGTTGGTAGTGCTCTGTAACTGAGAGAGACAGACAAACTACATGTCTCCCATTCGATTCCCAGACAGAGCCTTTTTATTTTCTGCTCTTTTCCTTCTTCCATTCTGGACTCTGAAGTTTAAATATTAGAAACGAGCATTAATTCTCAACAGTTCTAGTGGCGCAGTTGGTAGTGCTCTGGACTAGAGAGAGACAGACAAACTCCATGTCTCCGGTTCGATTCCCAGACAGAGCCTTTTTATTTTCTGCTCTTTTCCTTCTTCCATTCTGGACTCTGAAGTTTAAATATTAGAAACGAGCATTAATTCTCAACAGTTCTAGTGGCGCAGTTGGTAGTGCTCTGGACTAGAGAGAGACAGACAAACTCCATGTCTCAGGTTCGATTCCCAGACAGAGCATCATGTCTGTGGTTCATGTCCAGGCAGAGCCTTTTACTTTTCTATTCTCTGGAGGGAGTGGAAGTATAAATATTAGAAACGAAGTTTTTCCAGAGGGAACCGAAATGGTGTAATTGGTTGTTCCATCGTTTGTTAAGCGATTGGTTTGGATTGCATCGGTTCAAGACCCAGGTGAGTATTTGCAAAAGGAGTTCTGATAAGGTGAATCCCGAAGGCGGGCGGTCCCCCTCCCCCTGACAAGGTGAGGGCGAGGTGAGTACGGAAGGTGAGACGAGGTGCGGACAGGGTGAGTTCGCCGCCACCCCTCCCCCCTGACAAGGTTCCACGCGGCAAAAGGAGTTCGCCGCCACCCCTCCCCCTGACAAGGTTCCACGCGGACAAGGTGAGTTAGCCGCCACCCCTCTACCTGACTAGCTTCCCCCGCGGGAGTAGGATCAGGGGAGAAAATCTTTTGAAAAACTTCTAAGTCCACACATCTGGATCTTTAAGTATTTAAAAAACTTGCAAAATCAGAGTGTCACCTAATGGTCTGCTGGAAAAAAAAAAAATTTTGGACCACAAGGTCCCTGGTTCAATCCCAACCTCTGCTTCTCTTTTAAAATTAGGGAGAGAGAAAAAGGAGAGGAAAACAAATAGAGGAAAAAAAGAGAGGAAAAAAAGAGAGGAAAAAAAGAGAGGAAAAAAAGAGAGGAAAAAAAGAGAGGAAAAAAAGAGAGGAAAAAAGAGAGAAAAAAAGGAGAGAAAAAAAGGAGAGAGAAAAAGGAGAGAGAAAAAGGAGAGAGTAAAAGGAGAGAGAAAAAAAAAGTTGGACCTGGTTTTTCCAAATCTTGTTTTAAGAGCAGACTACAGATAAACACATCCATAAAAACAAAACTCAATATATGTATAAAAATACATCCACTTAGAACTACAAAAATATTGCATCAAGTTAGTACCAACCGTTCCATAACATTAAGTACTGCTTAAACCATTCATTAGACTGGTTTTTAGAGAAGGGATACCAACAACTGTTTGTAAACAACTCAATCGATATATTTATAACAAAATACATCTACTTAGAAAGAGAACAAACCAATCCATAACTGAGAGTACTTTAGACCCCAAAGAGTTGCTAGAGAAGGATATCAACAATTACTTCAAATATGCTTTCATACTTCAAATATGGTTTCATACCTAAAATATGCTTTCATACTAGTTACTGGATACTTTGAACATGAGTTAATCCTTTTCATGACAAATCAGTTAATTGATCTGTCTTCTCTCCAGCCCAGTTAATAAGACACCCTTGCACTACCTGTCCAGAAATGAAATATTCCAATCAAAATATGCAAATAATTGACAAAAGGCAGTAATAATGAATTACCAGCACCTTCTTTAAGCAAACAACTGAATAATAAGTTCCAAGTCATTTCTGCACACTCACCTCCTCCCCCCCCCCCCACCCTCACCTACCGCACATGTAAATTGATTAACCTCACTGTCCATCATTACAAAATTTTATTAAGGGTATTAACAACAGTTCTGCTCAGATGGTATTTTTTTCTATTAGGATTTTACTTGGAAAAGAGCAGAGAAGTTTAAAATGATTTTCTTTCATTGTTAGAATTATTTGCCCTATTCTTTAATCGAAATTTCATCACCAATTCAACAAGTGTAGTTGCAATTTTTATCATGGTGAGTGTCAAGTATGTCAATGCAGAGACTTGACCTGCAAATTGTTGCTGTGTATGATTCTGGACATACTGTACCCTGCTGGGAATTCAACTTTAAGGGCATAGACTTAAATGTTTCCAGAAAAATATCAAGATAATTGTCAAAAACTTGCATTGTACATAGGACTGAAATTGTTTCTCCCAATTCTCAAGCAACTCTCTGGCGAGAATAAAACAGTGAAAATACAGCGACCTGTCTGCTATTTAAACCGGAGAGCCAAATAGTGATTTGATGGCATATTCCAGATGAGAACATTCAACAGTAACACTGCACAAAGAATTTGAAAATTGTTTACCACTACTAACTTTCAAGCGATCATCTGTAAGGTATCTTGCATTATTGTGTACATTCATATTTCAAACATCAAAATCACTAAAATGCATTACTTTAGATTTTTTGTTTTTCAAACATTTATAGATTTAAACTTCTGTTGACCTCAAATGACCTTTCACCTCACAGAAAGGTAGGGGTGGTTCTTCTCATCATTAATGTGAATCTAAAACCCAAGTATGCAGTAACTTGCAATTAAATTTAATATTGGGTTAATAGGTTCCCACAGTTTAAACTGTTGACCTAATGTATCCCACTTCCCTCTCCCCACACCCCCTTCCCTCCTCTTTTCTTCCATATTTCAGGAATTATCAAGAGGAAAACATGTCTAAAAATTGACCCACAACATATAACTTCTTCAACATATAACAACTTCAACTACCTCAGGGACACGCCCCATCAACCTGGATCCACTCCTGTGTGGGAACACATAGTGACACAGAGTAACACATGCACATTGTGACTTTTGGGTCTAGAGGGAAATGTGGCATTCATGCCATCATAAAATTTTGTGAAATTCTGACTAATACACAACTTGGAGGCCCACCATATCCTATGCAAAAAGTACTCAATTCATTACAAAACTACACCAAAAACTCTTTGAGAAATAAATGAGCCTTCTCATCACCATGCTTACTGATTTAACCTGTCTATGACTTAATTAGCCAGTTACTCCATGATTATTTTGTAAAAGGTTTTTGGAGAAACTTAAACCAACTGACCAGATCTGACCAGATACAACTAGAATTAACACTTGGACCAAAAGTCACAGTAAATAGTAGGCCTATACAGTAAGTGCTCAGTCATTAATTTCCTGCTGAACTTTTTATTTATACCACTCTTTACACTTAACATGCTGTCTATAATCTTTGCTGTACACAAGTGTGGAGTAAGTCACTGCAATATGCTTTGGCTGCAGTGAGCCAGGCTTAGATACGATCATGTTTGATTTGATAAAACTATTAGTGATATACTGAATAAAACATAGGAGCATGATACATAACGTAAATCCAAGGGGAAACACACAGGCTGAATTACAGAGGACCTACTTTTACTGAGTAAGAGTACAGACTGGACTGTACCTGCCTTTTAGATATTATTCTGTGGTGTGGAGCAGCCTTTTAGGTAAAACACACAACCAACATTCTTAGATCAAATTTTCACAAAATCTGTTAAAACTGGTGTCTTCCTGACTAAAATTTGCAGTCAAAAATTAGTCACTTTGTTATAATAATGAATTACATCTCTCAACAAACTTTCATAATATAAAACGAATCCCTTCAATCGCTGAAATGAAATCATCGCCAACTAACGACCTCCTGGTCAAGCATAACTATATCTCAATACATAGTTTACATATTTAGATAAAAACAGCGTGACATCACAAAGTCATATGCCTTTGCATCCTTTTTAGAATGTAGAGGTTAAACAGTTAAGTGTATTACAACTTATTTAATACTGTCAGGCTATTTCAGCAAATTATCGCTTATGTTTGACAATGAATGCAAAATCTAGACAAACATAACTGAATACTGCATTGAACAGCAAACAATTTACTTCTAGGTGGGGCAGTCTAACAAATGCCTGGAGTATATCACATCATAGTAATGGAAAAACTATAAAAAAAAATCCTAAAAACTGCTTTCATTTCAGCTTGGACAGGAATATCATCTGAAAACCCAGTCTAGGATTGACACTATGATTTACCAGGACAGGCAAATGGATTTTGTAACAGGGGTAAAGCTATCCCAATGGATGCACTTACCCACACCAGTAGCATTAGTGTAAGAGAGAACATTATTGTTTTATTAGTTCATTCATTTTGAATCATTTTTATTTTCTTTGTATTACTTCTCTACTGCAGGGTGTGTATTCTTGACCCCATGACATAGCATGGACACGACTCAACATTACTGAGGAACTATGTATATTGTTCTGAAAGATTTTTCTTTTTTGGGGGCGGGGGTTCAAGATGACCAGATTCCACTGTTTTTTTTTCTTCAGATTTTGGTCAGATTATGCTATGATGATTACTGGCAGTGGACACAGCAGTGACAACATTGGAAATAACTATGTACCTGGTTATGATACCCCTAAATTGAGGGCGGTCTTTGCTGCACAATCTGATCTCGAGTGAAGTCTACTAAAAGGACCAGCCAGAAGGAATACAAAAAGAGAAGAAGAAAAGTGAAGAAAGATCTGTTTTAGTTTTTAAACCAAATATCAATTATGCTCTCTCGTAGAGGATAAACTGAGGCCTAACTTCCATATATGAGTTTTGGGCTGAAATTGTTGGTGACAGAAAATGCGACCATTTAAGTTGCTGTACAGCTTTGTGGAAAACCCAGAAACAGCTTATTTTTACCTTCTAAACTGGTCACTGACATCCCAACATATTAAAGGGACTATAATGTGACAACAGAAATTGCTGAATAAATGGTCACAAAATTTAAAATTAAAACAACTTTTGGGTTTAATTATTGCTATTTTTTTATAGTATGTATTTGACAGGTTTGGTTAACCTTATTGCACTTTGTTCATAATTTTGTGAAAATCTTACTACTCACAAATTTTTGAGGTGAAAGAAAAAAAGATGAACTCATAAAGGTCAAATCAAATCAAAAAGGAGTTTAACCCCTGATCGACCTCGCGAGAGGTCCTACGGGGGATAATAAGATTGTTTTTATAGAATAGACACTTTTTTTCTCTTTTTTCTTGGGAAAGTTGTCTATTTGTTCAGTCAGGGAGTTGCTGGTGAGTGAAGTCTTATGTAATCACATTGTATAGATAGCCATAATCATACCCGAGGTCGGAACTAAAGAGCCAATTAGGGAGGGATTTCTAAAGCGGAGGAATTTCTAAGTATTGAGGATTTTGGTTTCTATTGTCTGGGTAGGAAGTGGTTGATACTTTGTCAGAATTTTTTTTGTTTTATTCCTAATATATAAATTCATCTGGAGTCGGGGGGGCTAGACTCATTTAGAAAAAGGAATTTCTATTGGAATGAGGCTTTAAGTAACAGTTTTGAATACGGAAAGGGTTTGGTTTTTGGGTAGTGAGTTGTTGCGACTTTGTATTTCAGTAGGAGTTCTTCGATCAATGGGTCATTCTCGAGGTTGTTTTTATATAATTTGGTGGTAAATTCTTCAAGTAAGGTGAAATAAGATTTTGTGTTTCCTGTGTGGAGAACGTGAGAAGTAGCCTATATAGGAAGGGGTTTTTAGGGCAAGTCGATTAGTTGTTGTGTGGTATCTATTTAAAATTTGTTTGTTGGGATTAGAAATGGTAAGCAAGGAGATGCTCCCGTAACTGAGAATTGGTTTTACTTTGGATTTGTAGATTTGGATAATGGTTTTCAGAGGGAAGTTATATTTGTGTGAGAAGATTTGAAATTTGGTGTTAAATTCTTCAAGTAGGGTGAAAAAAGATTTTGTGTTTCCTGTGCGGAGAACGTGCGAAGTAGCTATATATGAAGGGATTTTTAGTGCAAGTCGATAAGCTGTGGTGTGGATTCTATTTTAAATTTGTTTGTTGGGATTAGAAATGGTAAGCAATGAGATGCTCCCGTAACTGAGAATTGGTTTTACTTTGGATTTGTAGATTTGGAAAATGGTTTTCAGAGGGAAGTTATATTTGTGTGAGAGGATTTGAATGGATTTAAGGTGGGAACAGCAACGTCCTGCAGTTCTATAACAATGTAGATTAAACGATAATTTGCTATCGAAAGTGGTACCGAGGAAGGTTGCATTGGGAGAGGCAGTGATTGAGGTGTTGAAAAGATTAATTTTGGAAATATGGTTACGGTATTTTGAGTTTTTAAAGAAGAAATTGACTAGGTTAGATTTTGAGGGATTTATTTTTATTCTCCACATCGAGCACCAGTTTTCGAGATGTGTAATTGCTTTTTTAATATTTATTTCTGTCATATGAATATTTTTACTGGTGCTCCAAATGGCTATATCGTCAGCGTACTGACTATAGTTGCAATTGAATAGAGGGGGGATGTTTAGATCATTTACAAATAGGGTGTAGAGGAGGGGGCTGAGAACAGCGCCCTGTGGAGTGCCTGCACGAAGCGGAATAGGATTTGATTGTTGATTTTTGTGGTATATTTTTGTGTTGCGTTCATTAAGGAATGAGGAAAGAAGTCTGGTGTAATTGGAGGGGAGATTAAAGTTTAGTAGCTTAATTCTTATGACGTTGTGCCAAGTTTTGTCAAACGCCTATTAGGCATCAAAGGAAGAGGGCAGTGGTATAATGTTTTTTTATGAAGCCGATGCGAATTTCTTCGGAAAGGCGGAAAGTTTGGTTTATTGTGGATTTGTATGTTTGGAAGCCTGATTGTTACGGGGAAATGTGATTATTTGTTCTAGGTGAGTTCTGGTGCGGTTATCTATTATTCTTTCAAAAATCTTGCCTAAGGCTGGGAGGAGACTGATTGGACGGTAGTTTTGGATTTTGGTGCGGTCTTTATTGGTTTTGGTATTAGAATAATTTTGGCGTATTTCCACGGGGTTGGGAAAAAGCCCAGTCTAAGGAGTTCGTTAAATAGAGGGATAATATGAGAGTTGATGAATGTTGGTGGGGATTTTTTAAGCATTAGGTAATTTATATTGTCAAGACCAGGGGAGGAGGTATTTTTTCATTTTTTAGTGGCACTATACCAATCGTTTATGTCTATTTTTTCTAGTAGGGGGATGTTTTTGTTGAGATATCCTAAGGGGTTGGGGATGAAGCTGGTTGCATTTCTGATAATTGTTTGGTCTATTTCCTGTTTGAATCTGTTATCGTATGGGGGCCATCGAAGATATTGAAAATATGATTCAATTAGCTATATTTGGTCTTGAGTTTTTGTGATCAGGTTACCTACGTCATCTCTAAGGCCTTGGTCTGAATTACCTGTGTTTGGGGTTGTCATGGGGTTTATGTTTTTTAATTTTTTCCAAAAGTGTTTCGGGTTTTTGTCATTGATGATTGAATCGCATTTGTTTTGGACGCGGTTTTGTTCGTCCGCCAATATTTGTCTGTTTTTTAAGTTGGTTAATTTGGGTTTTTAGAGTTGGATCTCGGGAGATCATATAGGTTCTACGTAGGGGACGTCTGAGTTTGATTAGTGTAAGAACATTCTCATTTAGTTTTCGACTTCTGTTTTGTTTCTAAGGGACAGCATTTTTTGAAGGTATTGAAGATATGTTGGGCAACACTGTCACAGTATTTATCGATGTAATTTAGCTAGTTGTTTTGGTTGTTGTAATTGGGGATAGTGTTGTTTGTTACGAGTTCCTTTTAAATGATGTCCAGTCTGTTTTATTGTGATTATACATTAATTCGATATTTTGTATGCGACTGAGGTTTATGTCTAGCTCAAAAAGGAGTGGGAAATGGTCACTGATTAGGTCATCTTCTAGGATTTGAATCGAATGAGTTTAGTTGCGAGGTGGTTTGAGGTTATGGCGTAGTCAAGTAGTTCAGTATTATTGTTTATTGGGTTTATCCTAGTTTTGGTATTTTGATTAATTAATGTTAAGTTGTGTTTATCACATATTTCTTGCCTTTTTTTATGCCTTTTTCAGATATTTTGGTGCTACCAAAAATAATGTGGTGGGCATTTAGATCTCCTAGTAGTATTGTATTTTTATTAGAACGTTTTTTTATTATAGCGGTGGATATGGGCTCATTTGGGGCACTATAATAGCTAATAATGTGGAGAGGTTTATTGTCTCTTTCAAGTACAATTTCAATTGTTTGATTGTTTGTTTGGATTGGGTTTGGGAGGAGAGTGGCTTTGAGATTTTTTTACAGCAATATAAAGTACTCCTCCCCTAGAGCGAGAGATATCGTGTCTGAAAGTTTGGTAACCAGGGATGCTAAGACGGGAATTTGTATTTAGTTTAGTTTCGTTTATTGAAATGATATCCGGGGAGTGGCTGGTGATTATACTAAGTAGGAGGCTTAATTTTGGAAGGATACTGTTGATGTTTAGGTGGAGGAACGTGACCAAAGGAGGGAGTGTGCTTGTCATGTAGGTGATTGAGGAGGGCTAAATATTGAGGGTTGTTGGAGACGTTCCATAATTACAGTTTTAGGGATATTTAAGTGTAGGTGTTTTAGTGCTAACACAATGGCATAACTGGCAAGGTCGTCGGATTTAATGTTGATATCGGCTTTTTTGAGGGTGTATTGTATTTTTTCAATTACAAAGGTTGCGATGTTAAGTTTTTCTTCAGTGGCAATTTTATTTGTTATTTCAATTTTAGGGGTAGATTTTGTTACATTCGCATAGGTTCTTTGTTCTTGTTGTTTGTTAATAGCTTCAGTTTTGCTTCTTTAAATTTTGGACATCCTTTGTAAAGGGCGGCATGCGTCCCTGAGCAATTGGCACATTTTGTGTTTTCTTTTTGTTCGGGACAGTCTTTAACTCTGTGGTTTTCGTCACATCTGAGGCATCTGGTTTGATTTTTGCAAGTATGGTGGGTGTGTCCGAAAAGTTGACATTTGAAACATTGAGTGATTTGAGGGGGTTTGTGGTATTCTTCTGTTTTATGTTTAGAGTACCCTAAGTAGAGACCTTGTTTGATTAGGGATTGTTGAGGTTCTTGTTCTTCATACGTTATTTTTACTTTCCAAGTTGGATTGTTTGTGGCTCGACTAATGAGTCTTTTAGTTTGTATTGGGGTGTATTCTTGGTCTTTCAGTTCTTGTTTGATGTCTTTGATTTGAATTTCAGGGTTTATGCCACAGGCTACTACGGAGAACTTTTTTTGTCTTACTTTTTGGGGGATTCTTGGTTTGGGGTTGCCTAGTTTAATGTTTTGAGTCCATGGTTTCAGGAGGATATTTGCAGATTTAGGGTCGTGGGGGGTGATTTGGATGTCGTTACTACGAAGACGGTTTATATTAGATCATGGCATTCGGTTTTTCTTCATTTATTAGTTTTGCAAGGGTTATTGGTTTTTTTTTGATATTTCTGGTAAGATTCCTGATACAATGATTGTTTGAGTGGACTTTTTGGTGGTTGGTTTGGAGTTAGGAGATGGGTTTATTTCAAGGGAGTTGGACGTTGTCTTTTTCTGCTATTTTGTAAAGGGATCCAGTCATTAATGTCTATGTCAAATTCAGAGAGGTTTAGGTTTTCGACTAAGGGGGCGGTTATAGGTGGGTTAGGGGTTGCCATATTGGCAATTCAGCCCCTCCCTAAGGGTTTTAAATGGCTTCTATACAATGAAATTGATCATAGACTTCACTTACCAGAAAAAAAATGAGTCTGCAGCCTAAGACGGCAGACGGAAAAAAATATGAACTCCTTTGAACAGACACACCAAGGACGCGTACGTTTTGTAAATGGTGGGTAAGTAATAGAGTGAAGGATGATGGGGTGGCGCTATGTCAGAAAGCTAACAAGCACGTTCTATCAGTACAAAGAAAGGTCACAAAGCAGCACTCCTCATATAGTCCCTTTAAATTTTGTATGGTCTGCATAAACCTACCAGATACCTATGCAATGTACCTCAAATTATAACTGTACCTGCCCCTCCCCACTCCCCTCCCCCCACCACTCCTCAGGCTTGCAGGTCAGTCTAGAGTTGTATTTCATTTTCTTCATCCCTGTCGGGTTTCTTTCTGTGAACAGATTCCATTCCGGTTCTATTCTTAGCCATCAGTGGTTTCATCGCTGTCAACAGACTCTGGTATAACCTCGGAAACAGAATCTCTTGCGCTGCCAATAGCTGCTTAGTCCGATGTCTTTCCTGAAATATGATCAGTTAAAATCAAAATCAAATAAAACTGTTAGAAAACTACTTATCCACTAGAGAGCCTGTGTAAGAGAATGTGTAAAAGTAAGTTGGCCTGACGTTTCGATCCTAGCAGGATCTTCTTCAAAGGCTAAATGACAAGTAACAATAACAGAAGGGACAAAACCCTCTCTTTGTCCCTCCACTGTTTATCTCCTACCTCTCCTCTTCCCCTGTTGGTTTCTTTCTTCTCTCCATCCCTTGTCTACTAATCCCCTTACATCTATCTCTTTGTGTTCACCATGCCCATTTACCTGTCTGTATTCTGTTCATGTTTTTGTCCCTTCTGTTACTGTTATTTGAAGAAATGTCAGGCCAACTTTCTTTTACACATCAGTTAAAATCCTCAGTTAAAAATGGCAGAAAACCGACGGAAAAAATTTAAAAAACAGAAAATGGCAAAATGCGATACTTTAAGCATTCTTCGAATGCATAATGAGAAATGTATTTGTCTGGTGTGTATGCAGTTTGTAGGTACTGTACTATCTTTAACACACAATATTATAATTATTAACGTCTAATAATGCTTTCCATAGACAGAAGGACTACACTGTCAACAGTCATCATCCCCTCCATGAGTAGACTTTAGTGACAAAATTAATTCAAATCAGTTACTCATATTAATTTTCTTTTCCACAAATTTAACACCTCTCTACCAAGATTTTAACAACTTGCAGTTCTACATGGACAACCGTCCAACTCTTAAAGGCACATTCCGGTGTGAAATATTTTTCCTCTTTATTTGAAGTCTTACATTGTCTGCAATTGGACTATCCCTTTAACTTCATCACAAATTGCAAGTTGTTGTTGTGTCAAACAATTTCCTTGGAAAAAGAGATAAATTACTAAAGGTTTACTTCAAAATGGTACCCACTAGATAGACTGATCTTACCTTTGGAGCTTCAAAGCAAGCAGGACAGTTTTCTGGAATGACAGGTAGTTTTGCCTGCAGAAGAAAAATCACCATTTCTCTCATTTATTAAATATGTGGATATAGTTTTAAGAGATTGCCGTAAAAATTTGAATAATAACAATACAAAAAGCTTAAGCCCTGTAATGCAAACAACATAACCACTAAAACCCTATGCACACTAAACACTACGTGAAATACAGTGAAACAAACAATAAACAAACTACTGACAATACAGCTCTATCTAGGGTCATTAGTCTGCCTATGAATTTATCTGTACAGCCCAGTATCACAAACCATAGAAATAACGTGTTCTTCACAACACAAAACAAGGTTAACTCCTACTAAACAATTACTGTTCCAACCTCTGACAAGGTTTCCCTGCAGGTACCAAAAAGAGAAGCACTCTCTAACTTTCAAGTGCCACCTTATAAACAGTAATTCCTTCCAAACCCATCACTTAGACTACATTAATTTTTCTTCTCTCTTCTCTCTAGTATTTGCTGATTAGTAATCCATTGTCTTCGCTGATATATTTTAATTTATGTAGTTTTCCTACTTCTTCAAGATCACTATCATTTTCCACTTTTATGTTTTCCTTCATTTGTAATATCAATTGTTGCACACTTGTATATTATCTGTACAACTTGCATAAATACTACTCATACAAACTCATACAAACTCATACAAACAACACAGCACAATCTAATGAACTATACAATAACAATACATAAAACATATACCATAGGCACACAATGAAAGTCAGCCATCTTGGAAGCCTTAGAATTGCATTAAATTGTTGAATGGAATATGGAACTATAGTCCTAACCTTTTGAGCAAATTCTCTTAACTCTTTCTCCCTGACATAGACGAATGGTCTTATAACCCTTAGATCGCCTTCCCTGTGAAAAAAAAAGAAAGGTTTAAGCAATCTTGAAAGAAACTTCAATTATTATAAGTATAGTCAGTATTGCGAAGTTCGGAACACTGCGAATTTCGGACACCCCTAAGAAATACACGATTTCACCATGACAACCTACAGGAAGAGCCAAATTTCACCAAACGTACAAAGCTACAGTTATTTTCTCTCCAAAATGACCTGTGTGCAAGTAAGTACTTACATATTTGTCAATAAAATGACGGAGATCTATGAAGTCTGTTATAATTACTGAAAGAGCAACTGCGCCACCAATTTTATCACCAGCGCCACACTGTGGGACGAGTGTCCGAACTTCGCAATACTCTAGCAAAGAAATACCAGTTCCACAATAACGAAGAATCTTCTTGGAATACAACGTGAAAACAGTTTGCAGGAAAGAAAGTTTGGCCATGTATCGTAATATAACACACTGCTCCCACCATATCAAGTATATTTTCAGGTGATTTATACCAGAAGATATAGTTTTGGGGTGTTTTAAGGCTTAGGTGTCCGAACTTCGAAGTGTCCATGCTACTTATTTGCCAGAATTGATACCATAACTTAGCCATATTTTGAACAGAAAATTATAGGGAATTGTTCTACCAGTAAATACAAAATTAGTTTTACACTTTGGAAAACTAAACAGGATGAATAATTCTAGTTACTTCATCTTTCAGATGACATTATTTATCTCAAACTTATTCCCAACCTCCCCCACCCACCCAATAAAAAAGCAAATTTGACTGGATTTAATAGGGATTTGTGTACACACTGTACGC
>JAIPMN010041653.1:0-27683 GCA_020650975.1 Apostichopus californicus
AAACTAGTGGATTTGGAGAAATGAAAACTTTGTCGGAGACATTTGTACTCGTTATCGACAGAAATCGTTAATTACTCGCTAATTAACGCTCTTGGCAGGGTGAAACTTGCATGGTATCTTAGTTTGCTGTTTTATGATTGATACATGTAAAAAAATCGATGCACATGACAAAAAGGTGGAAAAAAGCGACCCAACGCAAAATGCTGCTTTAAGCTATTGACCAACCTGAATGCCGGTGGATTTCATCGTTTGCCAGTAATAAAAGCACTGTTAATTTTCTGCCAGTAAAGACACATTCTGGCTTTTGTATGAATTCAAGCCACTGGGAATTGTGGTTTTAGGGAAGTAGGGTTTTTATGTTAATTTCATGAAAATGCAAGTGGACATTTGATTTTAACAAGTATGATTTTTTTATGTACATTTAACTTGTTAAATTCTAGGCTTGCTTTTACCATTACGTAGTCACTATAAGAGCATTAGGAACACCTGTCAACATCTTTTTGATTTCTTCTCTCTCTCTTCTAGGTGGTGGCTTTATGGATTCTGAGTAAGTTTTAAAATGGTTTGATGTTATAAATACATAGTTATTTAACCAACCTGGTATCAGGAACATTACCGTTCTTTTGTGGTACTTTTCGTTATGTTAGGATTGTGGATTGCATCCTATGCAATGTCCAGGTGGTGAGAAGCTCAAAATTCAATGGCTCCTAGTTTAATGATTAAATGTTTAAATGAATAATGTTGAATGATTCTGGTGTGGTCCTTATGAACTTACAGCTAGGAAAGTTGTGAGCCAGATTGGGCAATAGGGGGGTGGGGGACAATAATCTCACCTGTTCCTCAAAGTCTTCCATTATCTTTAAGCTTGTTATGAAAATCAGAACCCATTTTCTTCATTCTATATTTCCGTGTTGTTTAATCGACCATGCTGCTGTAGCCCCTTATGCACCCCCTCCCCCCAACCCCCCATCCACATCCAGCCTGTCATACAGCACACATAATTCTTTATAGTTTGCAATTCACAAGGATCGTACGTTATAACCGAAAAACAGATACTCTGTAACTCTCATCTAAATCGTATCTGGCGTGTAACGTTATCTCTTCTGCTAATTTTCAGCCGAACGAACATCGACTGGGATGCGCTGAATAAAGCTGCCAAAGAGAGGGAATTGGCAAGATGGGCAGGTTAGTATCATTTATAATCATTTGAATTGCTTCGTTCAGATGAGTAGTGCTGGGGTCTGTCACATGTGTCATTCCAGGAAATTAAGTTAGTGTGCAAATTGCAGTATTAATGACTCTGGAAAGTTATTTCACTGTATAGTAACATAACCTTTTTCTTAATGATTTTCAGAAAAACTTCCAGTTTCATTTAATTCATGATCCATTCTCAGATGCTGTACCAATCATTAAAGATTTTTACAATGAAAATCCCCAAATTGCTTCAATGACACCAGAAGAAATTGAGGATGCCAGGTGACTATTTTGTGTGATATATTTTCTTGTTGGATGCCCAAACGTTATTCACAGTACAATGCATACTTTCAGACCAGTACTTCTAATTCTACCTAACAGTATAATTTTTGTTTTACCTGAGGTGGGTGGGGGAGGGAGGGGGCAGGCTAGGGGAGGGGGGTGTCAGGGTGATGACAGTTTATTCCACAAATAGCAGCATTTTACATCAAATATCATGACCTAGTGAATGAATATAACGTACCTTTCTGTTCTGTGAAAATCTATCTTTTTCTTCTTGTTTTTCATTTTGCAGAGAAAAGCTCGGAGTAATCGTTAATGACCAGATAGAAGAGGGAACGTCAACCAGGAAGATACCAAATCCAATCCAGACATTCGAGGATGCCTTTCAAGATTATCGTAAGTCGGCAGTAACGCCAGTCATCTCTTGTGTCATGCTTAGGCTTCCACATCGACATAAGACATTCGTTCAATTTTTAACAGTTATGGTGCGAATCGGCGGAATATTTCCTCGGTTAATTTTAGCCGAATCCGATGTGAATGAATACATCAGAAATGTCATAATAGAGTAGCTCACCATTGCAAAATTATTCAGTTTATACCCAGTTTCAGCAGCAGTTGAATGGTCTAACAGCTTTGTGTTTAAACAGGCTGTTAAGTATGGAGTTGGCCCCAATATCGGTGGAACGATCTGTAAAGTATTGTTCTAGATTTGTTAATATAGGTTTTAACTTTCTTATGAGTACTGTAAACAATGCTGCTAATTTTGAGTTCATTAGAAGTGTAAATTGCATACAGAGAAATGACAGGCATTCTTTGCATACCGAACTTAACTCTCTAATTCGAGAAACTACTAGGTATAACTTGAGAAACAAAGCAATAACACCAAATTCAGAATTAATGTGTAAAGAAATAGTTTATTTATCATGCTATGATGCTGCTATTTATTTACAAAATGGTAATCTGGATAATTTATTGTAGACAGCTGCACTTGTACGTTTTGTATATATATTTTTTGTTTTTGTACTCTAACATTTTAAAATAATATTTTCTTATAACGTATTCACTTTTGATGTCCTGTTTATAAATATGTATATTTATACTGGAAATGAAAATGAAATGTAAGTGGTAACCACAGATGTAAGCTGGTCTTCCAACGACTTTTGACTTGTCAACTTTAGTGTTTCTTTCATCACTCCATCTCCTTTGTCATTCTTCATGCAGCTGACATATTGAGAGAAATGAAGAAACAGAAGTTTGAGAAACCTTCACCAATTCAGGTAATTTTTTTTCATCTCCTTGGAGTAAGGACAAGTTTTTTTTGGGTATTAAACTTGAATCGTCACAACAGATTAGCACGAAGAATTCCTTTTTTTTTCACATTTTCTTGTTGTAAAAAAGAACTGAAAATATATCCTTAATGAATATATTGAATATTAAATATTATGTATACATCATGAACTCCCTTGAACATCAATGGATGCCCTGCCCACAGCCTCACTCACCGATGTCTCGGCCTGGTGAACATACGTAGTGAATGGTAAACCTTCTAGTAGGATTACCTGAAATAATTCCCAGAATGCAACTTCAAAGTCACAGAGAATTTTATACTTGTTTGATGCTCTGATGTTATATGCATGCCATCATGGTGTGATTCATGAAGCTGAATGACCCCATGAAAGCTCTATTTAAGCTCAGAATATGCCCTTGTTTGATGCTCTTCGTTTTTGTGCCATCATGGTATGATTCATGAAACTGAATGAACCAGGAAAAGCTCTTCTAAAAAAAAAGCAATTATAGAACTGCAGTAATGTTGATTTTAAGGAGCATAGAATTTGTCCTTGTTTAATACAGTCCTATGTTGTATGTCATTTGCCTGTTGTGAATCATTTGAGCCAAATGAAACCATAAAAATGTCGCTTTAAAGAGAGTTTCTTTGCAAAATGACCTAAATATCTGAGGCTCGTCAATTAAAATGGCTGAATTATTTAGTCTAATCACTGACCATTAGGTCAGTTCTTCGGGTGTAATGGAAAATTCAGTATGAAAAGATGAGACGTTTCTTAGCCATATTTACAATGATGTTAAATATCAAGGAGGACAAAAAACGTTACTTTAAGGAGAGCTGAGAAAATGTTCTTGTTTTAGTGTTGTCAGTGATGTCTCTTTGCCTCATTTGCATGAATGCTGTTTTTAAATAACTAATATGCGTATATATTATTCATTTCTGTCTAATGTTGTGTACCCCCTTATACCTTGATTCTTCCAGTTGACTAGGGCTTCTGCATTTTTTCCTGTTAAGATAACCTTTCATACTGTCCGTATTCCATCTTCAGTGTCAAGGCTGGCCTGTTGCTCTCAAGGGGTATGACTTGATAGGTATAGCTCAGACTGGGAGCGGAAAAACTCTGGCCTTCCTCTTACCAGGGTTAATCCACATAGATCTTCAACCTACGTAAGTAATTAGACAAAACTTACGAAATTTTCATTCATGTTCTCACTCACTCTTTTTGTTTGATGTTTGAGTTTAGATCCTTCAGGTATGTGTAGGGCGGCTTACGGCTCTATCTACTCATGGCATGCATCTCCCGCTGTGCCATGGCGGGGAGCTCTACTTGAATGCGAGAAACTTGAAAACAAGCATTTTCTCTAACTCTTTCCTCAAAATATTTTCAGAGTATGAAATATTATGGCTCGGTTTGGTTTCACCCCTAGAAGTTACTATTTTTGCAGACAGAAGTGCAACGAGAACTGTAGATGTTGGAGTCAAGCCTTGTTTTGTTGGTAATGAATGTTACCTGAGCAGACGAGTGGGCTGATCTATAAAAAGCAAATTAATGGGGCTGGGGGGGGGATTGAATAATATTTGCTTGCATGTTTCATTTTTTTTTCATCGTTTACTTTGTACCCTTACTTGCAGGCCCCGGGCTCGAAGAGGAGGACCGAATGTTCTTGTCTTGTCTCCGACACGAGAGCTGGCCCTTCAGATCGAGAGTGAAGTGAGGAAATATTCCTACAAAGGCATCAAATGGTGAGTCTCACAGGGAACATATACTGTCCATGAGATGCTGGTTGAAGACAAACCTGCTTAAAAATGTGGCTTGCCTTTTAATAAAAAAATTAAAAAATTGAAAACAAATCGTTTATGCGCAATTGTTTATATTTCTGTTATGGAGTATGGAATTGATGTGGCACTCTACAATTCAGTGGGTATGCCAGCAATAACACATCAGCTATAGCGTGTTACTTTACGAGGTCACAGTATCTTTTTACATTTACTATTTGCGTGCCCTGTGATGGTTCATCTGGAATAAACCATCTCTTACCCGCCCTGTAATATTACATCAATGGCTTACCAGGTAATGAACAGTCACCTCTGTTATTTGACATTCGCAATTGTTTTACATTAAAAACTAAACCACCAAGGATGGTTCTTGTTGTGTAGAATCCCAATCTGCAACCTGTCGTAAAAGTACATTGATTTGCCCGGAATCAATTGTGGAATGTCAAATTGGTAAATGCAATGCACCATTTATAACCTGATTCAAAATGGCCTTGGCTATTATCATTGTCATCGACATCATCGACATCATTGTAAAATTTTACGGAAAAACAGCACAAAACTAAAGGAGGAACAAACTCAACTGTCAGCCTTATCACTACCCTTAGTATTAGGGTTCCTTATGGTACCAAATGGCTTGCCCCACCAACCCCCCCCCCCCACCCTGACAACCTCACTCCCACCACAACAGCATGAAGAAACTCTCTACAGTTCTTTGATAACATTGTTTTCATTTTGGATCATAGACAAGAATGTATATTTGTACAAGTCTAAAACTGACATCGGCAAAAGGCACCATTTCAAACATTAATGTGTTTTTTTCTGTAGTTCATTCTATCCTATTAAACACTGGTGACGTAGGCAGATTGCTGTTGACCCACATATCAGAGGAAAGCTATTACATGATTTTAATCTGTTGGAGACATTTCAGCTTTGTTGGGCAAGCAGAAATAAATATTCACTTGTCCTTGTGAGGGATGGGAATAGAATCTGCACCAAATACATAAATTTGACCGTCGTTGGTTAATATCAGTTATCAGTTTAAGATATCACTTACTCAGACTGGTTTCGACTAGATCCCAATGAAATCATTATTCTTACATTTTTGTAAAACAAGTTCAGAAAATTCAGACATAATTATTTGCAATATATTTCATTTCTATTCAAGTGTCTGTGTGTACGGTGGAGGCGACCGGCGAAAGCAGATTGACGTTGTGACGAAGGGAGTAGAAATAATTATCGGTAAGGTAATAAAAGACATGTCCCAGATGTCCAGTAAGGTCTCATTCATTGTAAGAAAGGTTCTATTTTTGGTCAAAAAATTTAACCCATCAAAACAAATGTAATGTTGGTCTTACAATAAATACACACCTCGTGCATAGCTTTTGCACCTTTCTTTCATTTCTCTCGGCTACGCTTGGCAGATGAAATGACCCATTTTTGCCCTTTAAAATGTCGGACAATCACACAAGACACACGCTCCTAGATATTTTCTCTGTGACAAATGAGTGAGCCGGATTTCATCCCTAATAGTTTGACACTGGGACACTTTTTGTACTTAGTGTTAAATGCATTAGAAGCAAATTGTGAAAAATGTCATTCAGTTTTATATCGATAAAGAGTCATGAATGTGTCTGTTAATGATAATATGTGACTTTTCTTCAAAAGCCATTTTGTTAATTAAGTTTCTATACCACTCCTTTTTAATTTCACTTTTGCTTACTAATGACGACGTTAAACATGTACTAATAAGCACACATGTTTGTGCTATCCTGTAAGTCAGTAGTTTTATCCGATAAAGTTTCCTAAAGTCGTCATCCTGGTCCCAAAATTTAATCATGTTTCTTCTTGCATTCTATACTTTCATTCTCTCTCATTTCCTTCAGCGACACCCGGCAGATTAAACGACCTGATTCAAAATCAGTTCGTCAACGTTGAATCCGTGACCATGCTGGTCTTAGACGAGGCTGACCGTATGCTGGACATGGGATTTGAACCTCAGATATTAAAAATACTGCTAGACGTCAGACCGGACAGACAGACCATCATGACCAGGTGACCGAAATGAAAAGAGATATTATAAGTGTCTTGACCAAGTCCGAAAATACTTGATGAAAATACAAATGTTTGATGCTGGTTGAGGGTTGAAGTTTACCAACTTCTACGACCTATCTTTTATATACGCAAGCAGTTTTACATTAAAGGCATTGAAAACTCGCCCCAAACCGCTTGGCACCCTCTGAAAAAGTTAACTTTCAGTTGCTTGCAAGTGAAGTTTTTTTCTTGTTGCTACAAAATGCAGACAGTAATGAAACATGATACCTTGTTATCTTTTATCTGGACCTGAGATCAGGGAGTTCTATAACAACTCCCTGCTGAGATGTCCATCGCTGCTATGTAAACTGTGTTGTGGGTATTGACGGTAGCTGCATGTATTGACTGTACACTAGTGTCTAATTACCGACGGTAGCAAGCTGTGTGTGTATTTTCTGGGATCGATGGTGGTGTCTAACACTTCTGTTACACCTCATTCGAAACTAGGTCAGATTACCGGCATGAGACGTTTCTTTGTGAGCGAGTCTTCACTCCCTTGAACTGGTCAGATAAGACTCTGGTCGGATTCCACTTTCAACTGCAGTATTTTTTGGGGGGGAGAGGAGGGGAGCGGGGAATTCATAGGGGTTGCTCAAGGATTTCATTTCTTTCAATTTTTCTACGCTTGAAATGTTTCTGTTTGATTTCTATCCATTACATGATTACATATACCTTATGCCTTCTTTCAACAACAGTGCAACATGGCCGCCAGGTGTGAGACGACTTTCACAAAAGTATATGAAGGATCCAATATTTGTCAACGTCGGTTCCCTAGATCTTTCGGTGAGTTTCATTTCCGCTGACACCCAATCGTATAATTTATGCAAACATGTCCCAAAAACCTTTGCGTGTCTCTTCTGATGTATGGATAATCAAACAGAAGTGAAATTGTTTCCCCCCCCCATCTCTTTTTGTTTGTATTTGACTATCACGGTAATCTTCAGACTTTTAGAAGGAGTACAAAGAGAATTTCGCTATGTGTGAGTGTATGAGTACAAGGATCTAAGGACTGAAAACAAGTACTTTGACTGGCACATATATGCTCACTTGATTTCCAAAATACCTCCAAGTAGGGGTACATATCCAGGAGGATGAGTATCAGTGCAGACAACTATACTAGAATACAAGAACAGGTACTGACTACACATCAATCATCAGATTCTATGGTCTCCAACGACTGACTCACCACATACAGTATCTATCATCCAATTCTATAGTCTCCAACGATAAATTTTTCAAATCTCAGCAACATCTAATCCTTGACCTACTGCTCCTTGGTATAGATATAGATATAGTTAGACATTCTTTGCAATTAAAATCTTTGAAAATATTTAAATCTTTAAATTCATTATTGCCGTTAACTCATATATTAGCCTTGTTATCAATTAAGCGCACCCTTTTGTGGTCAAGAAAATCTGAGTTTACAACTAGTAGAGGAAACTACACATTCTATCTGTTTTGGTTAATCTAGTTTTAAGTTTGATATGTTTAAGTGCAAAGTTACTATTGTAAACCTGACCTGTTGCCCATACGTTTTTGATATAAACTGTATATCTGTTTCGTGAGGTAGCTTTCTAAATAATTTCCTCTCTGTTGTTCCATCACTAGGCCTGCCATAGTGTCACACAACTGGTGGATTTTGTTGAAGAAGAGGAGAAGAAAGACAGGGTAAGTATTACAAATTAAATGTTAAATGGGTCATTCTACTATGGATAATATTAATACCTGATTGTTTACTTTAGTGATTATGTAAAAACAAGAATAAAGAAACAGATGGACACACAAATGGTTTCTGTGTTTTTGGTTTTGGCGGAAATTGAAGGGTCTTCTTCTTCATTTTCCTTAGAATTTACACTGGATTTGTGAGTTTTAATATAAAATGCCATTTTTTGTATCAAACCTGCTACATTCTGATACTTTCAGGTATTATGTTAAATATTTACCAGCCAAGTCAAACTCCAAATCCATCTAGTATTAAGAGAGGTACATTGGCTGTTTAGTATTTGAATGAAGTTAGTCGGTGACTTGATATCGTGTTCAACGAGTGAATACCATGTTTAACTTTAATGTAGTGAAGTGTGTCAGATTTACTCCCTTTCGGCCTATCTTTTTTGGTCTCCAACCACCCCCAGTCCCTCCAGCTTTCCCCTCCCCCCTCCCGCTTTACTCTTTTTGAAGTTTTGCTCAACCAAAAACAGAACGTTGGTATGTCTTGTCTAGAAGTGTGTCCAAGAGCCCTTATCACCTTGGAAGGCACCAGGAGCTAGGAGCTCCCCTTAGGTAGTTGCCTTATTGCCTCATCTGTCTATTGGATAATCTGGCACTGATAGCCATAGGGATACTGTTGTAACAATGACCAACACAGGGACCTTACCTGTAAGGCCATTGGGCCAAGTAGTAGTAGTGTGTGTCAGTGCTAATAGAGCACCGTATATATTTCAGCTGGTCTTCATCAGTGTCAGAATCAGGAGAGAAGTGTTTTGGGTTTTAAATAATCTTAAAATCGCTTTTAATAGCCGCCGGTCGGTTTCCTCAGGTGCTCTCCAGGTAGTGTCACAAGTCTGTACAGTTAAATGCACTAGCAATAACCAGTGCATTAAGAGTGTATTAAGTGCATTAAGAGTGTGTTAAGAGTGCATTAAGAGTGCATTAAGAGTGCTTTAAGAGTATGCAGTCACACAACGTCCTTAACATGATAGCAACTTTCTGTAAAATTGTAACAATAACTTAAAACCCAAAACCTAACTCCATGCAGTGTTTTCTTGAGCAATTATCCATGCTAAACACTGACAGCCTCTCTGTATAATAATCAATGTAGTAATGTGGAAGCTGATACCAGTCAGGCAAGCCTAGTAAAGATTGACACCGTATTGTATAAACTAGATTTAGATCCATGTAAGCCTTCCTATTCTTAAGTTTAATCACTGTATCGTTTATTTGTTTATTTGTTTTTTTTTTGCTTCAGCTGATGGACTTCATCGAAAATATGTCAGAAACAGACAAGGTGTTAGTATTCGTAGGAAGGAAAGTGACGTAAGTAGTACCACTTCACTTAATATGTTAATTGTTTAGACGTTTGCCAAAACTGATGGAAATGCTATGAGAAAAAAAAACTAAAATCAAACAAAACAAAACTGTTAGCAAACTGGTTATGCACTAAAGAGCTTGTGTAAGAGAATGTGTAAATGTAAGTGGGCCTGACATTCCCATCCTAGCAGGATCTTCTTCAGAGGCTTAATTACGAGTTACAGTAACAGAAGGGACAAAAACACACACAGAATACAGATACAGGTTTAATGAGCAGGGTGAACACAAAAGAGATAGAAGTAAGAGGATTAGTAGACAAGGGAAAAAAGAAGAGAGAAACCAACAAGGGGAAGAGAAGAGGTAGGAGATAAACTGTAGAGGAACAAAGAGAGGATTAAGGGAAGAGGGTAGGGAGTAAACTAGAGAAGAACAAAGACAGAAAAGTGTGGGGAAAAAAGTAAAAAAACAACAAAAACTAGTAACATTGATATAAGATGGATAGAATGTTACAACAATATGAGTGTCTGTTATACTCATGACGTACACTCTAAGTGGAATACGTTGCAGACATTTCAATGAATTCGTCCATTTTCTAATGACAAATTCACCCTTTTGGTACATGGATATTAAAACTTAATTGGTAACTATTTCAAAAAAATTCCTGGAGGATAATTTTGTGTTTTCATTTAAGGTGAAAGATTGTGAATATGCATTTCTAAGATTGGTTAAATCCTTTGATTTTTCAACAGCACCCTGCACAGGTATTAATGATTATGATAAAATGGTCAATTCATTTCTACGTTATATTCTCACGTGTGTACACAAACTTTAATACAGGATGTTCTGATATACTTTACTACTGTACACAATGGATACTTAGACACACCTGCGATAAACGAGGATTGTTTTGCCAAGGTAGTGACCACCAGAACACAACAAAAGCTAGACAACAATGATGATATGTGTGGAACAAAAAACTCTGGGCAAAACTTAGCATATAACAATTTACAAGGTATATGCCTACATTATGGCTATAATTATCATTGATGAGGATTATAATTCAAATACATCAATATAAGGTCATGGAAGGTCTTCTCTCTAGCTAAGATTTGATGTTAGTTTTTCCCGATATGTTTGTTGTTGTTGGGAGTTAGCAGGGAAAGAATTCTTGGAAGACGAACAGTTTGCACATTCTCTCGGCATTATGGGAGGTTTATGGGTGTTTTCCATAAGGTACTGAATTTGTATATTAAACATACATTTAGGTCTGGGGTGGGCAATCTACCGCCCGCGGGCCACATGCGGCCCGCCAGTGATATTTTTTGCGGCCTGTGAGAGATGTCTCAAGAAAAAGAAAAAAATACAATCTATTTTACATCATCACAAGAAATGAGCTAGCTGCTTAGAATTTATCGGCACTAATGATGCTGTCAGGTAGGCCTATTATCCCCATTAATTATCAACTGTACTGTATTGACATAATATTTTTGTGAATACAGGTTAAAGTACACACACCTACTGCTTGAAAGTCCTCGGAATCAAAGGTTTGAAATCAACAGCAGGTCATTGGTAAGGTGTGGCCCAGTCAATTTTCACTCCTTATATCTGGCCCATTCATACAAAAAGGTTGCCCACCCCTGATTTAGGCATTTTGTTTGATGCTGGTTCCTCTTGATGATGTCTTCACATCTCTCCTTTTATACAGTGCTGAGAATCTTTCCAGTGATATGTTCATGGCAGACATTAATGTGCAGTGTATCCATGGCAACAGAGAACAATATGACAGAGAGCAAGCTTTAGATGATTTTAGAACAGGTAAGGTTCATCACGTCATAGATACTAATGAATGAAGCTCTGAGATGGATATTAACATTTTGTCCTACCCTTCCATGTATTTTATCGGTGTTTTCATCTCGATCTGACTGGTAGGAATAGTCATTATTGACCTAAGCATGAAGTAATAACAAATTTGACTAATAGCGATACATGTCAATTACTAGGACCAAAGGACCAAAACAGAATAAACCTTCCCTAGTAATTACTGATTTCCCATGTAATGCAAAAACCTTGCATTGCCAGACAGTTTCTCATGTTAGTTTTTGTCAAATGCACAATAGAAAATTATTATTATCATTTTTTTTTCACTATCTCTTGAATACATGACATTAAACCTTGTTAGCCAAGGCATTGTTATAGGGACTTGTAATTAAATCGTTGAAAGATGAAACATCGATTCAAATTAAATCTTGATTCATTTAGTGTACGTTGGTGTTAGTAACGTACACATATTAAAACCACATTCTTGTCACGTAAGCTATGACTTATTTTGTTCCAGGTTACGCTAGAATACTGATAGCCACCGATGTAGCGTCGAGGGGGCTAGATATCGTCGATATTACCCACGTCTTGAACTACGACTGTCCAAACCACATTGAGGAATACGTACACAGAGTCGGACGTACTGGGAGAGCAGGGTAATCACATATCATACACTTACTTATGGACTGCTTATAATAAGTCTTCGTTTCTATGGTGATGAATAGACTGACCCTAGCAGTCCGTATTTCATTTCAGATTCAAATTCACTCTTCCAAAACTTTCTTAGTTTGTACCCACATGCACGGTTTCCAAGTGGTCCTATCCAAACACTAATACAGTTTATCAGAATGAAGGCGGCCGTAAAACCTCAAAACAAAATATATAGAGGGCGCTGTCATGTCAGTTCCTATCTTGTTCAGGGCAACATGACAAACTGTTGCTATGAGTTATAGCACTGTCTGCATGGAATCACCAGCAGTAGCATATATAGCTCAAACAGCCAGTCTGGCCAGAGTTGTGGTCGTTACCGTTAACTTTGTATTTTACACAGGGAGAGCACCAGTCAAGCTCCAACCAATGTTCATGTATGCTGATTTTTCTTTTGATGCATGTCCACGAAAAGAAACATTCCCTGTTTGACAAAACTAGACTCATTGAACCTAACACTGCCATGAAGAGTTGTGGCACTGCTGAATTACTCTTACTATCCCTGTCATTAATAAGCTAAGCAGTAATCACAGTGACAGGTATCCACCCTTATCCCTCCCCTCCCCTTCCTTCACAACGCCACCCCCTTGTGAAAGATCAGCCTGTAATAGTGCACTAAACTGTATTATTGGGAACCTATGGGGAACGTTGCTTTGCTAGATCAGCTCCACAGCTCTGGAACAGTCTCCCCTTACATCTGAAAACAATCCAGCATGTGTCAACTTTCCAGAAAAACTCAAGACGTTCGTATTCATGAATGCGTATCCATTTGTTTAATTACTGTTGTGTCCATTTTGGGTACTTTGCTCCTGCAGCGCTTCTGAGCAGTTTTTTTAACTGGATAAAAGCGCTTTACAAATTCTTATATTATTATTATTATTAAAAGGAGACCTTCCTTAAAGTGTTTTGCTTGAGCATACTACCATCCAACACTGCTTAATGTAGGTAGAGTAAGATTTTTATATTCTGTCTGGCCCTTTGCACCAACCAATGTTTCTCCCCGGCCCTTATAGGACTTAAATCGATCCTCCCTGTCTCATTGCATTCACACCACGTAATAGTCACCGGAACTTTTCGATTTGTATTTTTGGCCGTTTAGGAGGACTGGTGTCTCTGTGACCTTTATGACCAGGAGAGACTGGAGGTGGGCTGGAGACATCATCAACATCATGGAAGAAGCGGGTCAGGTAGGCCATATCCATCTCAGTTATCTTCATCTCTATAAGAACATGTCTAGGGCAGAGAGTGCCAAATGTGTAACACTAGACTATGGCATGTTGCTTGATTAGTATCTTGTATTACTTTGTGAATAAGAAATGGAGAGTGAAATAACGTGGCAGGTGTTGGAGGGGGGTAGTGGAGGGAGGGGGGTAGTAGAGGGAGGGGGTAGTGGAGGGAGGGGGACATAGTTGTTGACCAGTTTATCGGGGAGGAAGAACATAGTCTTCAAATGTTTGAAAGTCCATAAATCTAAAAACGGATGACTTTTAGGTAGATTGGATCAAAACTGGATTTTACCTGATTCAGTTCTAGTGCATTGACTCCAGTCCACAGTACTATCGGTTTTAAATTTGCAACAAGTAAATTTGGTATGCTTTTCGATATTCAAATCCCATAACAGTTCATACCATTGGCTGGTTGACTGGTCAAGTGCCATTAAAATTATTTTATGATAATACCAAATAACTGAACAAATTGTCTAAGATTTTTTATTTTAAGAGGCATCTTCTCTTACAGCCTGACTTTAGGTAAACTCAATTAAGTTTGAAAACACTTGAAATTACACTTGAAAACACACTTGAAATCACAGAGGGTTGGGTGGGGGTGTCAGGAGAGGCAAAGGAATGTTAGGAATGGTCTGGAAATATCAGGAGGGATAGGGGATGTGAGGAAGGGTGTGATAAGGGTTTGATGATATTGCAGTCCAGGTTGAATTTCTAAATCACTTTTATATTTTTTGAGAATGACAGTTTTAAAAACATCTGAGACTCATTATTGCAGGAGGTCCCAGATGAACTGGCCGAGATGGCAGAGCGTTACCAGAGAAATTGTGAGAAGAAACAGAGGGAGTTAGAGAGCATAGGAGGAGGAAGGGGCGGAGGAAGAAGAGGTGGACGCGGTGGAGGAGGAGGAGGAAGAGACAGCCGTGGCTGGGGAAACCGAGATTCCGGTGGAGGAGGGAGAAGGGACTGGGGAAGTAGAGGTGACAACAACAGCAGACCAAGCAGAGGTGGATTTGGAGGAGGAGGTCGAGGAGGAGGAGGAGGCAGTGGTAGTAGTAACAGTTCATCTGGCTTTGACTGGTTTAATAGCTAGAAGCATCTAGCCAGTCACTCCGGAGAAGCATCGCCTCAAGGCAGACTCGAGAGGCAGAACTTGCCAGTACTTTATAGCAAGATACTGCATGTTGGCTGGGATATCGGTCAAAGATCGTAGCCCTGACTCACTACTCATGTCTAGAGTGTTTGGAATGTATGTGCGAGCCAGAGATGGTATGGAGTCATTCCTGAATAAGGTTTTGATGATGTAGATGGTATTAAGTCATTCCTGAATAAGGGTTTGGTGATATTGATGGTATTAAGTCATTCCTGAATAAGGGTTTGATGATATTGATGGTGTTAAGTCATTCCTGAATAAGGTTTTTGATGGTATTGATGGTATTAAGTCATTCCAGAACGAGGTTTTAGTGTCATTGATTTTCTAGATGGTGCTAGCCCTGATACATTCATATTCTTTGTGTACAAGGATTGACTAATTTACTAGAAGTAGAAGATTCTGGAACACAGGTTAATGGTACGTGAGGAAATCATGATACAAAGTAACATGAATGTGTAGAGGAGAAGGTAGGTTTAACATATTGTGCTTATTAGCAACTGTTTAAGTGTCTGGGTTTTGAGGATGGGGAGGGATGTTATGGCTAGGGTTTGTCACAGCTCTGACATAAACTAGTTTGATAATATAATAAGAACATGTGAGCTCATCTATCACTTAAATGTATGACAGAAGGAACAGTTAACACCCTCTTCAAATACCTCCCCCCCCCCCACCCACCAACCTCCCTCTCCACCCACCCATTTCAGTATTTTATTTGTTAGCCTATGCATACCAGACCAAAGATTTAGAAGGTTTGAATTATTACCCAAGAACAAGATGCTGAAGAGACAAGGTTCAACTTGACTATTTGCAGAAGCAGATTTCGAGATATGAACCTTTTATTTGTTTTCTCTTCTTTATGTAATGAGGGATCAGAGGGGTGGGTGGGGGGGTGGGTGGGTGGGGGGGTGTAAGGAGAGGCAAAGGAATGTTAGGAAGTGTCTGTTAAAATATCGGGAGGGATAGGGGATGTGAGGAAGGGTTGTGATAAAAATTTAAGGTCATCGACACTCGAGTTGAAGTTTAATCCGTCCAATCGGTGGCATGTTCGATGCCAGCGTTTGCAGAGTTGGCAACTTTTCGTGTAAAGAGACACCACCACTGTTGTTTTGTGTTGTTTTTCTTTGCTCTTTTTCACTACTATTTTGTAAGTGTAAATCTTTGCCACTGGTGGCTTTTCACATAATTATATATTCCATTGTGGAAATCTGAGTGCAGATCTTGACATCACAGAAATTTCCCATTGCCTTATGATTAAGTCACAGTAGTAATGATAGTGTTAATACATTTTAGGGCAGAGGCTCTCAATTAATTTTTCCATCAGGGCCAGAGAAATATCAGTTGATGTCAGGGCGGCATGTGAACGTAATCTCACTTCACCTGGATTGAGTCGGTCGTTACGGTTCTCATGCTCAAAGGAGCCGATATAAACGATAAGAGCAAGATTATGGGCCGTTTTCTTTCCTTTTTTTCTTTCTTGCTTTGGTCTAAATTTTTGGATAGAATTTAAAGTTATTTCAGCCTTCAGACTATTTTAATTTACTTCATATTTGTTTATACACTTTGTATTCTGCACATAGAAAACTTTCAGAAACCAGCAATCTTGTTGTCCAGTTGTACAGTTTTGTGTCCGTGTAACTCTGTTGGGAAAATGAGTGCAAGTTTAGAGGGAACATTGGCTGTAGAAGGTTATGATTGGTATGCTTTTTATCAAGCGAAAGCGGTAATCGAAGAAGTTACCCATTGTAAAAGGGAGTTTATTTCACCAATCTTTTTCTGTCCCAAGCTAGATGGCTTTTTTGGTATTATTCTAAATCTGAAAGACCTAAATCAAAGTGTGAAATAATATCACTTTAGGATGGACACACTGCAACCCTCTTTGAGGATTATAGAGCCCAATTGCCACATGGCATCTATCGATCTTAGTATAAGATGCATACTACTCAGTACATATTTGTCTATAAAGTAGAAAGTATCTCAGGTTTTGGTACGCTGACAAACTTTCCCAGTATACTTGGCTTGCCGAATGGGTTTGCATCAACATATTGGCGTATTCACCAACTTACTTCAACCTGTCTGAGTAACGTAAATTAGGCTTTGCTATGTAGATGTATATATTCAGATCAGAACACAAACGGAGTTTGCACAAGCCATAAATCAGGCCATTTTTCTTTTCCAAAGATTGGTACTCTCATACACCCAGAAGCAATCAAAATGTTCAGGTACAGGGTAAAAAGTACCATAAGAGAGCTTGCGCATATTATTGGAATTTTACCGTTCACTACTTCCAGGGGTGCAATATGGGGCCCTTTTCTACCGTGAGAAATACCAATGGTGAAAATAAAGAGACTAAAACAATATGCGGAAAGTTTTTTGAAAACATACTTTTGTCACTTGAGGATCTTAAAGAATTAGACTGGTATGAAGAAAATCTCTCGTCAGCAGGTAAGAAAAGCTTGTAATTGGCGCCTGATTTAGTGCCGCACTGACACATTACAAATTGGTTGGGACACTGTGCTCTTTTCTTGCAACCAAGGCTGATGGCAGATAGTCTACCAGTTAAAAAGTTCAATATATTGATGGCCTACTTTTAGAACTTTTAGCTGTGTATTTAGCATTGAGGACTCTGTATCCTAAAATTCATAATTCTCATATAGGCTACCAGAATTTCGTCAGACAGTTAAGCCCGTTTTGTATTGTCTGCACTACTAAGCTGGCCACGGAAGCCCGCAATTGGGTTTCATCCTTTGATCGTTCGTTTCATGAAAGGAGTCTATTGATCTTCTCACTCCAACCGCTAAAATATAAGGAAATATGGGATGTTTCACTTGTAATTAATCACAGGCTACGCTCCCTTTATCCCACATAAGGATGATCACTAAAGCAACTTTCCCAAAACTGTTTAAAGGGTGTGAAGACTCGCGCAAAAAGAAACGTCTAATGCCGGTAATCTGACCTAGTTTCGAATGAGGTGTAACAGAAGTGTTAGACACCACCATAGAACCCAGAAAATACACACACAGCTTGCTACCGTCGGTAATTAGGCACTCTAGTGTACAGTCAGTACATACATCTGCAGTCGATACCCACAGCACAGTATACAAACGATACAGCGATGGACATCTCAGGTCCAGCTAAAGATAACAAGGTATCACTTTTCATTAGTCTGCATTTTGTAGCGACACGAACAAAACGTTACTTGCAAGCATCAGAAAGTTAACTTTTTCAGATGGTCGCACGCGGTTTGGGCGAGTCGTCAACGCCGTCAAGCAGATGGGGATGTTAACAACACGTTTACAAACCCTCCACAAGTTGACAACCTATATATGGATTCTCAAGTGGCATTTTTTATACTACGTATACTGACTTGAAACAATATCGTCCTGGAACAAGCAGTTGTAGGTTAGACCACAGGTGACCATATTTGAATACTGTATCTAGCATATTTGGGGCCAATATAGCATACATTTAAGCCAATGGCCACAGAGGATACAGTTTGGGAAACAATTTATCCAGTATTAGCATCACAAAATGCTTTACAATATGGTCAAGTTGCTATATGAGATGTATAAGTTTTCCAGACAAGACTTATAGTATTCGAAATGAGAGAAAAAAAATTCAAATCCTTGCCACATAAAATTTGAACACGAAATTATTCCCCAAAGTTTGTTTTAATCATCATGCCCTGCTCCGACACCCAAGGTCTTCATCATTCTTGACCGTGTTTCTATCCTTACATGCTAAAACCTGGCATGTATTGTCACTATTTAACAACTTCTACAAGGATCACAAAAAATAACAAAAGAAACACAAATGCAAGGAAAACTAGAACTCTCTTAAAAATAGTCATATTTTTACTCTTCTGCCCTTTTTTTTACATACAGTATTCCATGAGATATCAGTTACACAGGCTTCAATGTAGCAATAATATTGATATTTACAAATACGTTATTGTTACATCCTGTATAAATACACAGAACGAAACACATTCATTGATGACGCAAGGCAACCCTCAGTGTTGAATGATGTGATAGTACAACAAAATGGATAGCTTTGATTGTTTGCAGGTAATTTGTATTCCCTTTTAATACTGGTATTCAAGATATTCGCATAGTTTATAAAGCTGTTAACGTTTCATCAGTTTTCTTTTGAAACAACATTAGTGGTGATATATGTCATGATTCTTACGTTTAAATTTTAACCATAAGTTAAACCCATTATAGTACAGTATCTTCTAAAGTGTTACAGTAATTCAATTATCTAAACTGTTTTTCCTTATCCTTCATGTAATGTATTTGAACCGGCTGTTTAAATTTACAGCTTTCACACACATTTAAATGTTTTTTTTCTCAGGAACTACAATGGCACTTATGTGTACTGCGCAAGTTCTGTTCAGTGTACCTTATTTACCACAATTACTGTAAAACTCAAACAATTTGCCCAACATCATGTTTTCTTAATTAATGCAATACACCTACAGTAGCACCAGCCTCTTAATTTAAACATGCAAAGAAAATTTGAGCAGTGTATATTAGGGTGTATATAAAATACTGATTTTAAGTCAAAGTATCTGAAGTTCTCAACTAATTTCTTTCAAGAAAAAGTTTCTCTTAAATGTTCTGATGGCAGACTACATCACAATTATCCTAATGAGAAACACATTCAATACTGTTGTCTCAGTAGTTGAGAACCCCATCTCAATATCTTTGCCGTAACTGGAGATGTGATCAGGGTACAGTAGATCTATCAAAAGCTTCTGCAAAAACTACATTTTCATATGATGATTTTCTTGTAAATATGTTTACCACGTACATTACACAAATTCATCTACTCTGATCTTGCTTTTGTAGATTTCTTTCAACGAGAGATGAAAATTTAAACTTTACTGTACATACTACTACAGTACCTTTTATATGATTCTTAAAAAGAATCATGTGTTCCTGTTTGCCGGAGGAGCAGTCCTTTCCCAAAGTCAGCAAAATTGTACCTTTTGCTGTCCAATGGGCTTGGCCAAGGGTAAACAATGCAAACAGGTATGAGTAACAATTATGGAAGACGTAATTTGGTAAAAACCACAGAGCTTATTTGACAGATCTAGTAACAACAATTTGCATCTTAATTAAGATATATGATTGAAGAGGGACAAACTTTGTTGCGTGGACTTAATATTACAAAACCAATCCATTTCTTTGCACCAGAACATACTGTAGGTCTGGTGGTGAAGACTAACTTTGCAGTGAACTTTCACAAGCTTCAATCAAGCTTGGTTTAAAACATACAGTGATTTTGGCAGCCAATACTTGGTACAGTAGTACATGATGCTGCCATGTAATAGCACCAAACCAAAAGAATGCATGTTCGGGTTCAAGATGGCTCCCTTATTGAATGGTCAGAGTACAAGTTTCCCGACTGTAACACAAAGTCGGCAAGTAACATTCGTCTCTCTGGTTTTGCGCAGACCGTGTGGGCATCCTGGAGATATCTATACACACAAATGAGCACTGCTCACAAGTCCATCCATAATGATGAGCCTTCCTGTACTGTAACTTCATCCCAGCACTGTGGCATATATGCATTCAGCCCAAAAGTCCTATCATTCAGCAGGCAACATATTGCATTCACCAACTATCTTCACATGTAGTACAGTATCATGCATGTCCCCTCCACACTA
Source organism: Apostichopus californicus (assembly GCA_020650975.1). Lineage (NCBI taxonomy): Eukaryota > Metazoa > Echinodermata > Holothuroidea > Aspidochirotida > Stichopodidae > Apostichopus > Apostichopus californicus. The sequence goes on from JAIPMN010041653.1 coordinate 20,226, forward strand.
TCATGGCAAAGTACATCCTGCCCAATGCAAGGGCAGCTCCACCCACTGTACAAAGAATACCCATGAAAAAGAGCACATATGACATACCGGTCTTTGCACTGCTTGGCAAGAGATAGGACTGACCACCTATCAATGGCAGATCAAATCCTGCAGGGAAAATAACGATAGCTACACAAAACAGGAACCATGCGAGCAGTCCGAGATACTTTGGGTATCTTCTCAATTTCGGTTTTTTGTCCGACAGAAAGATCATTCCGATACCCACGGTCAAGGAGAGAATGCCACAGACGATGAGGCATGCAGCCAGCAACCACTCCACGGGTCCGGTGGGCATCATACACAGCATCTGCCGGCCGTGGATCTTTTCACAGTGTATGAGAAGGCCCAGGCGCAGGTCGTCGTTTTCTGTGACAACCCATGTTGGTTTTACAAGGCTCCAACCAGACAATGTAATGGCAATAGCGTAGAGTAAACAGGCCCCTTTCAAAAAGGAATCCATTTTTTATAAACTTGGTTTCTTCTCACTTCATTCTGTGGGCCTACAACCAGAATGACTGTAGTGGACTCCCTCAGCGAAAACGTGTAGGATATATGAACTGCAAAGACAGAGAGAATGAGTTTTATGATCGGTGCAAAACGGTACGACAGATCTACATTTAAGAGAAGTTTATTGGTTCTATATAACTACTGTCATTCAGCAAAACACATAGTAACAGGAGACTAAGACTTTATGGAGAGACCAGTTTTGGAGTATGGTCAGCCAGCTTGGTCACCTATTTATCGTCGGGAAACAGAGGCTATAGAATCTGTGCAACGCAAAGCAACTAAATTAGTGCCAAGATTATGTAGTCTGCCCTATGAACAGAGACTCCGAGAACTGAACCTTTTTTCCTTGTCACATAAACGTTTGAGAGGTGATATGGTGTTTGTTTATAAGTATTTGAAAGGATTGATAATTTCTACCCATGACCTGTTTATAGGATCACATGGATCAGTTACGAGGGGTCACTCCTACAAGTTAGTTTAACCTAGAGTGAACACTTTGCTTCGTGAAAAGAATGTTACGCAGAGATCTATTAGTTATTGGAATTCTTTGCCAGAACATGTTGTTAATTCTCCCTCTTTGAACTGTTTCAAATCGAGGCTTGATTCATTCTGGAAGGATAAACCTGGAGTGTTTGATTTTCAACAGTAACTTCTGGAGTTTAATTTGTGGAGTTTATTTTTCTGTGGAGCGATGAAATGGCCTTTGGCCAACAGCATCGAAGTTGATGATGATGATGATGATGATGATGATGGAAACCCCACATCCAAAACTCACAGTGACAACATTTTATCATTCACAGTGGCTACTGTAGAAGCTATGACTTCTGAGATAAAATTACTTACAGGCTATAGATTTCTAGGCTTCTATTTTGAGTGAGTTATTACCTATTTTAATCATTTCTACCCAATGAATCAATATTAGGCTAATCGTATATAGCATTGTGAGCATTTTAATACAATTTTACATGGTTAACATCTTGGCCGTTTGGATAAAATATGAAACCTCTGAAGCTTCTGGAGTCCACCATCATATAGCTTCCAGGGGCCCTACTGTATGACAGGCCCTTGGATCCCACGCAGAAGCATATCGTTCTTATTGACAAGTCAACAAATTGCATCCACCACTCCCCCTAAGATGAAATACTGTCTATGCGCTTGAATTTCTCTACAATAAATCAAGTTCATATTTTTAGTTGGACTATTCCTTCAACAATTTAGCAGATAGAACTCAGGAAAAACCTGTTCACTTTGGGTAATGAAATATTCATAACAGTACCATTACCATGGTAACACATGTTTGAGAATGGGGCATATTGCTTGATGCTCACCCACCCCCCCCCCCAAGGTCCCTCAAGTCAAGATAAAAAGTATGGTAACGCCACCTAAGTAACGAAATGTACATTGTAATATCTTGTCATTTAATTCGTGCCCATAACAGAATCAACTGTTCTGACGTTGAAAAACAGAAATAGCAGTAGAAGTAACACCACCCAGGTAATAGCCTATTATTCTGTAGAAGGATGCATGTAGCGTAGGCTACAAGCCTACATACTGTACGTAGGCCTACTTTATTAACAAAATATAGCAGAACCTAGGCATATAACCTAGGCTGATTTTGGTAGCCTAATAACAATTAGTGTAATACAGTATACCTACATGTATGCCTACAATATAACAGGCGAGTCTAGGGCTACGGTAATAAGGCTAATTTGGTCTTTAGAGATCATGAAAAAAATGGTGAAACGATATATAACGCCTTAAATAGATATTATCTGTCCCTACATTTGGCTATACTTACAGTTTTCAGTTTGCATAGAGTATTTTTCGATATAATTATCAGCCTACCACTTGGCTTGCATAGACTTGGTACCTGTCCAAATAACAAGTCATTGTTTCGGCTACAGGAGTGTCTGAAATTATGCCAGATGTAAACAGTCTCCCGCCCTCAACTGTTGACAATTTTGGCATTTGGTTTGGTTTGATATTTTTACCTGAATTTTTCGTTCCTTACGATTCCTTACTACTACGCACACTGTACTTGAGTTTAACTGTTACTGTAAAAATACAGAAAAATACTTTATTCCATAATTTTTTTCATTTTTTCGATTGACCAATATTGCATCTACCTTTCTTATGCATTGTGTGATTTTGTTAGACTAAAGAAAAATATTATAAAAAATATATTAAAAATATAGAGTAAACCTATACCTGCAGTCTTTCCTTACAACTTCGAAAATGCATAGTATCCACCACACTGCAGAAAATCCAACACAATATTTTTGCAGCGCACATATGAGGATTACGTAGCGTACTAGGCTACATTTTGGTAAGAGTAAAGTTTCACAGGACAAAGGATCGAGCCGGGTAAAAAAAAACACAGTGGATTGATATTTGCAGTGATATACCGGCAATTAAAGACAAATTTGTAAAATAATTTTGACACTATAAACATATAGGCTACAATTTTTTTTTCGTGGTTTAGTCGTAACAAGTTGGCTGAAAAAGTGTTAACAATCGGATTCAGTCCAGCACTTGATTATCAATTTGATCCCCAAAATGCAATAGAGGGAGCAAGTTTGAACAATTTGACCTCTCTAAGATATCAAATTTTGGATCGCAATATATAGCTTGCAGGATATTTTATTATACTGTAGAATCATTATTAACACTAATGTTTTCAGTATTATTAATTTATTGTCAGTGTGTTCCTAACGGTTGCCTTGGCACAGATGATGATACCTTCTTCAGTATGCTATTGATGTTGCCATGCACAAAAGAAAAATGTGTTTACCGGAACTTAAATATAATAATAAATTAAGAACGTTTGAGTCATTTAGGATGTGCCAAACCCGGTTTCGTAATTCTTCAAGTGAATCATTTATATTGTACATCCCTTACGTCCCCCCCCCCCCCACCCCAATAAGAAACAAATATTGGGCAACATCCTTACAAAAAGTACATAGCTGATGAACATTGAATATTGATGTTATGTTCACTGTTAGTTAGTCTCAATCATTGGAGTTGTACGTTCAAATATGTTCATTTGGGATAAAAACAAAACATGACATAACTCGGCCTTATTTTCCTTCAGAGCTAGCCTATCATTGTAGCCTGCAGAGTGTTACATAATCTTGGACGGGGCTAGTTATTTTTATCCGTCCCCATTATTCAGCTTTAGGCCGCCCAACAAATGTTTAATGGTCAATATATCATTTTATGTTACAGTGACCAGGTGAGTGTCTTGGTTAGCAGAGAATTGAATTCAACTCGACAGGTCAGCCGGTATAGAAAATAGCGCATTTTTATCTCACAATTTGGTCAAGTGACTATAGGCTGCATACATGATGTATTGTAATAGCATTGTCCCTCACCGGATGAAGTTAGGCCCAAACTTAATTTTGATGTGTTGTGTAACAAGAGTAACAAATAACGATATCAGCCCGGCTTGTTAGGCTATACCACTTTTAAGTGTTTGAGAAATGTCATTTTAAATATCATACATAAAATGGGTGGACTACTTTAGTATTAAATACAGACCATTAGGTTAGTTCTTCCACTAAAACAGAACTCAATAAAAGAGAAAACATATACTAAGGTGTCAAATAAAAGTGTGACAATGATGTTAACCAATATAAAGTGTAAAGAACATGTTTTGGTTGAGTTACAAAATTAATTATGAAAGAATATATATATATACATTAATTTACATTTAGCGTTAGGGAACATTCCAGATAGTTAGCATATTTTAAGGAACATCGTATAGACTTTGAAGTCCCGGCTTCTCGGAGCAAGGTTTATACTTGCACGCAAATACAGTGACGTCACACGGCCAGCTAAGTTATGGAGGTTGGCTCACGCCTCCCTCCCTCCATCACAAGCACCCGTGAACCACACCCCTCCTCCGCCCCTCCGAACCCCCGCTTTCCATTTCCATTGCAGAAAAATCTGTAATGCTTTCTTGTAAAATATCAAGATAAATAAGAGGCAGAGATATTGTACATTGTATTCTCTTTCATATTTTTACTTTTATTCATTAGCTCGTGATCTACAAAGGAAAATATTACATAGCAAATGGGAGACATTTAGCGAAGGAAAACAGCTGTTATGTAATTGATGCAAATACCATGCACATGTTAGCTCAATTCTATCAGTAATTTTGTGTACATATTTATATTTATCTACCCTTGAAAACAGAGTGATAAATACGGATACAGAAAACTTGTTCAATCAAATACCAACTTCGTCGGGACTCTTAGATTAATTGCTACGAATATATTGTATCTGTCAGTCATACGCTCCAATTTTTAACAATTTACTGAATGCGTTCCAAATAATTCTCTTTTGTATTCTTAATTTTTACTCCACCCTAACCCCCCCCCCCCCCGCCCACACACACACGCGCGCGCTATTCTCTCTCCCCACTCCTAACCTTACAAGACAGTGAACCTTAAGTTAATACGTTTACTTTTCCATCAAAGATTGAAATGCTTCGCAGCTATTATACCGAGTTAATTCCGTTATAGCTAGCCTAGTTCCTTTCACACTTAATAGTCTCCAATGCGTTAACATAGCCGCTTCCCAGATAAGTATCATATCTACGACTACTACTTGGAATACTCCTCAAATTGATCGTCGAATCTTTGAACAGCAAATTTTTGCTAGTTTGGCCCTCGTTGTCGACGTAACCTTTCGAGTTAAACATCTTGAAACCCCTTCCTTCTGGATGACCGAATTGTCCCTGAAATTAAATTTAAAAAAAATGATAATTGAGTTTAATCGGTCGGTTCCTTTGTCTGTAGAGATAGTTAGAAGCGAAGAGTATCATGACACATTGAAGGCGGTTTTTATCGAACTAATTGGAATAGCTTAGTTTTCTCTAAATTGTATCCATCGTCTGCCACTGGAAAGTGCTGGATTACACTCGCTGGAACTTTAAAGAACAATATATGCTTTCCCTTGTTCATTTTTTCTTCCCCTTTTCCCCTCATTAAGTTTGTTCTCGAGCAGAACCCGAAGATAACAAAAAATGGTAAATCTTGTCTGAGCGTATTCACGGATGCCACATTACGATATTGTGAACCCTTTGACCTTGAGCAATATACGCATTTATCTCATCTCCATACTGGATACTTCTTTGTGGCTTCCCAAAGGGAAAACTGTGGAACCCCCCTTACCGACCTTGCAAAATCTTGAAGGGGACCGGCGTATTGCAAAGTCGGCAATGACTATATACAACGTGGATCGCAAAGTCGGTAACTACTATTACGGTTAGATTCTTCCAACACGACAGCATACAGAAACGTTGAACTCAAAGCCGAAGACAAAGTGAATTAATCAGGTCACACATCTGGAGTATGTAGCATGATAAGTTCTCAATACCGCCCTCATAAAATTTCGGGGGAAAAGATTTCATACTATAGTTTTGATTTAGAAAAGTGATCCAAGATTAAGCCTGGACCAAGAATACCAAACAACTTGATCCACTTTCAACCCGAACCCCCCTCTCCCCTCTCCCCCACCATTACATGGAGTCTGTAACCGTGTGATCATGATGACGTCACGTCAAGTGAGTATATTACGAATCTCTTGGCAAAGGAACGGATTCTGTACACTTGATAGTGTTAAAGTTTGTTGAGCGACCTATAGAGTGTTTAATTTAAACTTCATCACGTGATCATAGCCAAAAGGTCGAGAAGGATAATCGGGCACTGGTTTTTATACTGCACACTTGTAACAACTCAAGTTTTATGTTTATTACTCACCACTCCCGCACTAAGTAGCGTGATAATCTGCGCAATCTCGTCAGCTTTCTTTTCTCCTGACGTCACGATAGCGTGAGACGGCCCCTGTCCGAGGTTGCATTGTCGGTAATTCCTGGGAGAGCTCCTTGTACCATTCGGACACAAAAGTTGGAAATTTTTCTGCGTCAAATTGCGGTTCCATTCGTGTTGGCCATTTGGGAATGTGTTATCTCTTATGGTTGTGTGTTTCACAAATGCTACGTCACCAGCGTTCTCAACAAGGCACCTGTCATCATGAGGATGTCATAATTATTTCAATGAGTTTAACTGTGGGATTTTAGTTTGTGGTCTGTGCTTCCGTTATATTTATAATATTCGTATAAACAATCAATTTCCTCACAATTAAACATTGGAAACCCGGAGCCAAGGTCACACAAGGGGGGGGGGGGGGGGCCCACCTGCCGCCGCCGCATTTTTTTAGAAAACCTCAAATGTGCCCTTTTTAAACATTGAAGTACCTCTTTTGGTAACATAAAGCACCTTTTTTTTCCTTTCTCTGTGTAATTAAAAAAAGGGATCTTTTGGTTGATAAATAAAAGATATAATGAAATCAAACAGGGACTTATGGTGGGGGAGGTGGGGGGGGGGATAAAATAAAGACCTAATTAATGGATCTGTTGTAGGCTATACTAAATCTTGATTATTATTTTAAGTTGTTTCATTTTTAACTGGTTTTGTGCTGCATATATACCTGCTGTATAAAATACAGGGCTTTTTGTTATATGATCATAAATAAAAATATCATAATTTCACCATATATAGCATTGCGGGCGGAATGTTGATATACTCATGTATCTCTGCGCCAAACAGTAACTGACCATAGTCCTATCTATATTTAGTTCTAATAAATTTCGATGAACGATGCACGAACCTCAACGCTCCAGAATGGTAGTAATATGGCTCGTGACTGTTTCGGACACAAAAGTCTTCGTCTTTCCCAACACAGTTTGCACAGAGCTGAGGTGGGTTTGTTCCATATACGTCATAATCTCTGCTCTTAGCCCCCGGGACACAGCTCGAATTAAAGAAATTTCCTGATAAGTGACAGAGAAAATAAAAATTGACGAGTTATGCCAAAGCTATATATTGTCGAATTTGCTGAGTTTATATA
>JAIPMN010041654.1:0-19805 GCA_020650975.1 Apostichopus californicus
TACAAAGTGAATCTGTAGGGTCTTAACCATGTTCATGGCATTTACAAGTTTCCACAGTTTAGCTTATTTGCAACTGTCTTTTTTTGCACTAGACCTGTAATTCATGTAAAATATGCTTTGGGTGGCTATTTGAACAAAAACTATGAAGAACCCTCTGGGTTATTCTTTTATTAGCAAAGTTATGAAGATTGATAAGTGATGTATGGAGGAAGAGTCGAACCAAGATGAAGACAAATACCTCTCTCTGTTCCTCAATGATGGAGGATGGAAGTGGTTTTGCGACTCCAATCTTGACGTAACCCTGAGGAGCACTTCTGACTGCTTCCACGGCTGCCTCCAGGGTAGCGCTCTCCAGGTCGATGTCGTTAACGGACATGAGACGATCCCCGGGGATCAGACGTCCATCTTGTTCTGCGATACCACCGTCGACTAGACTCCTTATCAGGATGACGTTATTCTCAGGTTTTAGTGGATCCTGGATAGATAAAAAACCAATGGAGACTGAGACTGCAAAGTCAGAGCTTACAAGAGAATTTACTCTCTTGAGAAACTTTAAATTTTTAAATGCTGTATATATTGAATGGAAAACTGATGGGGATAGAGTGAACCAATTTCAAGATATTTTCATCATAAAGAAATAATTATAAAAGATTTTTTTTTAAATTTTGAGGTAACAGTATGTGAAATGAAACCTCAGAATGTAACCACCTAAATGTTTTTTGAAGCACTCGCAATGTTGAAGGTGGTCCACAAAAAAATCGGTATGGACCTACCTGGTAGTCCAAGATGCTAAAGCCCAGACCTTGGTCTCCCTTATGTAGTGTTACTAACTGAACTTGGTCACTCCAGACAGACACTCCCATCAGAGATTCATGGGACATCCCTGATGGTGTATCAGAATGAAGGGAGACAGAGTCACCACTGACCACCGTCAGCGTTTCCTCCACGGCTTGTGCCCCCTCCTCCTCCTCCTCCACACTCTCCTTGACCTCCGGTTCCGGACCGATGGGCAGTCGTGCTGACTCTACATGTGGGACAACCTCTGGGATCACCTCTTCCGCCTCTCTCTGAGACGGTAAATCTTCCTTTATAACCATCGGTGGCCGGTCGTGACGGCCACAGATCAAGTGGACCTTGGATGGGAGGCTGCGGAGGATATCGACCACCTCTTCATGGTTACGTCCGTACAGTCTGATGCCATTGACCTAGCGGAAAGAGAAAACACCTTACTCTTAACTCATCACAAAGTTCACTGATGCTTACAAAAACCTTGTTCTGATTTGTAGAAAACTGCATTAACTGTGAGAGTGCAATATCCCCTTGTTAACACAGCGACATACAGTTGTATTCTGTTCAAAATCTCTGCAATTTGCTTACGATTACTTATAATGTGGTTACTATTAGTGCAACAAGGAAATTATAATTCAAGCATCCATTCACTGATTTAGCTTTCATGAGAAATCAAGTCATTGATATTTCTTACTAGGTTAAGCTAATTCCTACCTTATGAAGAAATACTTCAATGTTTGGCAAAGGAACATTGCCCTATCATCAAGTTACTTCAGTGAATCAATGTTTATGCATGTAGTCACGAATATTCAGCAGCTATCTTACAACATCAAAAGAAACCATATTTTTGCGAAAAAAACAAACGAAAATAACTCACCTCCAGAAGTTCATCTCCAGGGGCAAGCAGACCTTGTTTGCCGACTGGTCCATCAGATACCACTGTACTGATGTAATGACGAGGCTGTATCTCCTGGCCATGCTCATCAATGTCCACTCTACCTTCCAACACGATGCCCAGACTACCATCCTTCTTGACGTCAGAGACCTGTAAACACGTACACCACAACAGAAAAGAAGCGGAAAAAACAGCCATATTTATTGTTACCAGAATTAAAAGAATCAATTTTAGCAAAGGAAAAGGTCAAAGAGTCATGTTCCAAAATGATAGCAAAACGATGAATGTTAGATAAGTAGCACTGTGGACAATCAGGGAAGTAAGACTCCTTAGCAAGCTAGCAATCGGCAATCTATCAAAATGGTTACATGGCCGAGGAAGACATTCCTGCAGGTTTGCCTTTGTTGGTGAATCAACTAAAACAAGACCCTAAATTTGGGACTAGTGGACTCGGAGTTCCTTGTTCGTTATGTTCTTTACTTAGCCACCACCTGACAACAGCACAGGTAATAACCCACCAAGGGAGAAAATGAAAAATAGACAAGGACTGTACAATTTTGTTTTCAACAACCATTTAAATTGAGAACAAGTAGAAATTCAAACCCACTCATCAGAACATAAATAGCTATCTTGTTTACACCTAACTCTTCATTTAAGTTACATTAGACTGTGAGAGCCTTTCAAAATACAGGGTATACTGCAACATGGATCATAAGCAGATATAATATTATAATGCATTTAAGACAGGTTCAGGTTACAAACAACATCATTGGACAAAACCACTCACCAAAATAGTAACCATGGGTCCAAGCATGCTCTGCCATAATGCGATCTGTACGGAAGGATCCTTCCGTGAAGCTGAGGAAGAAAATGGAGAAGCCCACGATTCATAGGTATATTAGAAGGATATTCTGGTCCCAGAAATTGATTGCTTGACAAAATTTTCTTTCTTTTTTTAATGTAAAGATATAAATTTGTAAAAAGTTGAGATATTTTTTAAATGCACCTGGCAACAGCAGAATGGATGATGTCATCAGGGTACTTCAACTGAAAATAAGTTTGTTTTCCTTTGCACTTTGTCATATCATTTTCCACTGAGGAATAGAATATTTCTACAAATAGGACACATTTCGAATATATTCTAAGTAACGAAAAGTTTGACAGCTAGGCAAACATTCCAAAAGTATCCAGTCTCAAGGATAATCAACAACAGGATTATAATAACCTAAGAAAAGCTTTTAAAGAGCATTTGTCTAGGTAACATCACAGACATCCTACTCTGATCCAACTTCCTGGAATGGTTGGTGAAAAATTGACTGGGCCGCACATAACCCACTACCTGCTGTTGATTTCAAACCTTTGATTCCGAGGACTTTCAAGCAATAGGTGTGCGTACTTAATCTGTATTCACAAAAACAAAATGTCAATACAGTACAGGTGATAATTAATGTGGATTAAAGGCCTACTTAACAGCATCATTAGTGCCGATAAATTTTAAGCCGCTAGCTTGTTTTTTGTGATGATGTAAACTAGATTGATTTTTTTTTTTTCTTGAGACATCTCATGGGCCGCAAAAAATACTGGCGGGCCGCATGTGGCCCGCGGGCCGTAGGTTACCCACCCCTGCCTTAGTACATCAATTCTATCTTTTGGTCAGTTGAATTTTCCTCTTATCACCAAGAGAAATTAAATGTCACCCTACCGTGACAGGTCAAACTGTCCGTTTGCTCCTTGACACCTCCAGATGATACTAACAATCATCTCCAGCATAGGGTAATACCATATGACATGAGATAACTTACCCATAGCAGGACTGGTTTTGGGGTAAGTTATTTGATCTGCTTTCTGTTGTTCTATCACTACTGGGGTCACAATAGGTGTTGGTTCTTCCATCTCATCCTCTTCTATTCTAGGTTCATCTTCTTTCTTCTCCTCCATGACCACTGCAGCCATGACACCGGCAACAGCAGCTGCCTCTAATTGCTCATCCAACTCCATCCCGATATCATCACCTTCATTGTCTTCCTTTCCTTCCTCCCCTGATATCTCTTCTTTCTCTTTGTCTGTTTTCTCCTCCTCCTCCTCTTCATCCTCCTCCTCCTCATCCTTGTCCTCTTCTTCTCTTGCAACGTCTGTCTCGCCAATTTCTTCCGGTTGTTGTACTTTCATCTTCTCATCATCCTTCGGTTCTGCATTTTCAAGTTCCATTTCTGTTTCCTTTTCAGGGATTGTCGTTGGAACTATCAAAGATCAATAATATAATTCAAACTATACAGAATCACTTCACCGATGTAGTTGCACCATGCAACTATCTGGTAGAACTAAAATAAAATGTATTTTATCACTATAGACTTGTTTACTAGATACCTAGAAAACAATCAAAGAATGAAGAACATAATCAGTAAACAAAAAATCCCACTCGTTACTGAAGCAGCATCAGTTCACAAACCATTCAACTAGTTTTAGATCATGTTTCATCACAATCACATAGCTTAATGAGATATAATCATTATTATCATCATTAACTTACTTGTTTTGAAGACAAAAAAGTAACTCACCCTATACAAATTAATTACAGACTCAATTTCAAAAATTGAATAGAATTGTTTAAGTTCACATATTTGTGTACTTTCAAAGATACTTCCCAAATGGGGTATGATTTTTCTTGGCTGTTTAGACGAGTTGCACAATTATAAATTTGAAGGAGATGGTTGGGTTTGTGTCGCCTTCAAGATACGTAGCTAACCTAGTTCATTAAGTATACAATTTTGGTTAGAAATTCTCCAAAAGTGTTCTCCCTGCTTGTTCAGGTTTACAAAGGCTCACCGTCGATGCTTGTATTATTCCGCCTCTTACGACGGGCCAACTTCAGGTGAACAAGTGATCCTGTCCTACGTAGCAGCTCAACAGCCTGCCGATTACCAAATCCATGCACTGGTTGGCTATCCACCTAATCAAACAGAACAGAGAAAGCTGTCATTCAACTAGCAGAAACAAATTTCCTCCCTTTCATTTACCTCATAACCTGCCGGATGTGTTGTCATTGCTTAAAGACAAATGTGTTCCAAACAGACTTTAGTGTGATTACAATAGCGTGCGTAACCAGATCAAGTAGAAGTTCCTCAAGCAATGAGTATGACTACGACTCACAGGCTATGCGTATGGGTACAAGCACTATAAATCTGTTAAAGTACTAGTACAATTCCTTGAGGCAAGATATATTTTATACAATATCACATCGCAAATTACTATGCAAAATGGTCAACTTGCTGTACGAGTCCAAATATGTATCTCAGTTTGTTTACACATGAACCACGGTGCTAAATAAGAGAATCACTTTAGAGCCTTCAAAACTGCTACACAACATATGAAGACTAAATTATACCACCATGTGAGGGAGAGTACAAGTGCAGGTACTTAAACTTGAAGTATGAGTACTTACAGTCTGTGACTATGTGTCTGTTTCTCCTTTACTAATCTGTGTATTTACTACTACCATCTATTACAGTCTGTGACTATGTGTCTGTTTCTCCTTCACTAATCTGTGTAATACCATCTATTACAGTCTGTGACTATGTGTCTGTTTTTCCTTCACTAATCTGTGTATTTACTACTATCATCTATTACAGTCTGTGACTATGTGTCTGTTTCTCCTTCACTAATCTGTGTAATACCATCTATTACAGTCTGTGACTATGTGTCTGTTTTTCCTATACTAATCTGTGTAATACCATCTATTACAGTCTGTGACTATGTGTCTGTTTTTCCTTCACTAATCTGTGTATTTACTACTACCATCTATTACAGTCTGTGACTATGTGTCTGTTTCTCCTTCACTAATCTGTGTAATACCATCTATTACAGTCTGTGACTATGTGTCTGTTTTTCCTTCACTAATCTGTGTATTTACTACTACCATCTATTACAGTCTGTGACTATGTGTCTGTTTTTCCTTCACTAATCTGTGTATTTACTACTACCATCTAGTACAGTCTGTGACTATGTGTCTGTTTCTCCTTCACTAATCTGTGTAATACCATCTATTACAGTCTGTGACTATGTGTCTGTTTCTCCTTCACTAATCTGTGTATTTACTACTACCATCTATTACAGTCTGTGACTATGTGTCTGTTTCTCCTTCACTAATCTGTGTAATACCTTCTAGTACAGTATGTGACTATGTGTCTCTTTCTCCTTCACTAATCTGTGTATTTACTACTACCATCTATTACAGTCTGTGACTATGTGTCTGTTTCTCCTTCACTAATCTGTGTAATACCATCTATTACAGTCTGTGACTATGTGTCTCTTTCTCCTTCACTAATCTGTGTATTTACTACTACCATCTATTACAGTCTGTGACTATGTGTCTGTTTCTCCTTCACTAATCTGTGTAATACCATCTATTACAGTCTGTGACTATGTGTCTGTTTCTCCTTAACTAATCTGTGTAATACCATCTAGTACAGTATGTGACTATGTGTCTCTTTCTCCTTCACTAATCTGTGTAATACCATCTATTACAGTCTGTGACTATGTGGTTTTTTTTCCTTCACTAATCTGTGTATTTACTACTACCATCTAGTACAGTCTGTGACTATGTGTCTGTTTCTCCTTCACTAATCTGTGTAATACCATCTATTACAGTCTGTGACTATGTGTCTGTTTCTCCTTCACTAATCTGTGTAATACCATCTATTAGTCTGTGACTATGTGTCTGTTTTTCCTTCACTAATCTGTGTATTTACTACTACCATCTATTACAGTCTGTGACTATGTGTCTGTTTCTCCTTCACTAATCTGTGTAATACCATCTAGTACAGTATGTGACTATGTGTCTCTTTCTCCTTCACTAATCTGTGTAATACCATCTAGTACAGTATGTGACTATGTGTCTGTTTCTCCTTCACTAATCTGTGTAATACCATCTAGTACAGTATGTGACTATGTGTCTCTTTCTCCTTCACTAATCTGTGTAATACCATCTAGTACAGTATGTGACTATGTGTCTCTTTCTCTTTCACCAATCTGTGTAAAACCATGTTGTCAAGGTAACGATGACCTGCAACTATGCATTGGAAGGGGCACAGAGAGTGAATAATAAATGCCCAAGAACTAGGACCAGTACAATATCTTGTACAGGTGTGTACTAGATTTCCGAAATGTCCGAGTACAAATATGTACAAAGTTACGAGGGCGAGTATAGAGCACACACAACTATGCTAAAAATATGAGTACAGACTCACTGCAAAGATACTAGAAAAATTGTAAAAAAAAAATTACGAAAGGAAAGATCTGATCTATTACACCAGGAGTTTTCTCTAATTTAAAATCATGACTTGAATTATCTCCTAATATGGTCACAACATTCAGGACACTCATTATGTCCATTTCTAATAATCATGCATACAGGAAATTAGTACTCCTGTATGGAGCACACACAATTATGCTAGAAATATGTGTATGAGTACAGACTCACTGCAAAGATACTACAAACTTGTAAAAAAACCTACTGAAAGGAAAGAACTCCTCTACTGCGCCAGGAATATTCTCTTATTTAAAATTATGACTTGAATTATCTCCTAATATGGTCACAACATTCAGAGCACTCATTATGTCCATTTCTAATAATCATGCATACAGGAAATTAGTACGCCTGTATGGAGCACACACAACTATGCTAGAACTACGTGAAGGAGTACAGACTCACTGCAAGAAACTAGAAACTTGTAAAAAAAACCTTATGAAAGGAATGAACTCATCCATTACACCAGGAGTATTCTCTAATTTAAAATCATGACTTGAATTATCTCCTAATATCTCCTAATATGGTCACAACATTCAGGACACTCCTTATGTCCATTTCTAATAATGCATACAGGAAGTGAGTAATTCAAAACCAGCTGCTGTAATACAAACATCATTATTTTTGTTCCTTTAGCAATGTCACTCATATTTTACATTTCATGGCATTGCCTTCCAACCATTACCAAGCTGTTTTCTAATATGCACAATATGTATCCATCCAGGTTTTTCAATTACTTTCTTCTTTCTTTCTTTTCAAACATCAAACCTTCAGACAGGTAAAAAGAGCTTTGAAATACCATACAGCAAACAATTAACATTCCACTGCTTATATACCTACATGGTAGGTCTCAATTAATCTTTACACAGAAATCAGTTGGTTCAAACGACATGTACATATCATGCTGATTATAGTATATATACTATTCATGGTTGACTGAGGAAATAGCAGAAACAAAAAGGCAATCTTACTGCAAATCATTCGCATCATGAGTCATATAAACAAATGTGGAGAGCTACCATCCCGGCTTGTGTGCACCATTAAGTGAATACAACTATTATAAAGCTTATTGTCTTGTGCAGTCTACACCCTCACAAAAGGGTGCCCAGTTTTTAAGGTCACATCCTTGGTGGATTTCAAGTGATATGCACTGAGCTCTAGTTTTAATCAAAGGCCCCATTTTCCAAAGTTTTCGTTACCTCAATGATCTGATCCCCGACTCGTATCTTCTGGCTCAGAGCAGCGGCACTGCCGTCGGCTATTCCCTTGACGAAGATGCCAGCTTCGACACCTGGCACAGAGAAGAGACAAAACGAGAATCATCACCGTGATGCGGTGATGCGAAATGTAGCATACAGACAGGAAAATCAAGTGATCCTTCAAAATAGCCTTTTTAGTTGGTTTTCATTAATATCTATTAACAGCCCAGATCTGTAACAGCTCACTAATCACATATCATTTTAAAATAATAGTGAAGGTTTATTTTTTTTATAACTAAATATTGTACAACACATACACATTAAGAAATCCAGATATGACAACCTTTACAGCTTGATTAATTTGGATACTCATGACTATCAGCTCTACAGAACACATCCCTTTTTGTCCCAGTGAGGCAGTCGTGGCATAGAGTGTGTATTTGTTGTACTGTTATCAATGGGCTGTATCAAAAAATCAGATTTAAGCAGGAAACCAGAAGACATGATATTTTCCAAATCGTTGTTAATCGTCTTTTCCAACATCCTTTTTATCCTTTTCAAGACATGAACCTCGACTACTGAATCCACACTAAGCTGAGAGATCCTTTAACTCACTAATGGGGATATTCATAAATCATATAATGAAGTTCATATAGGGCTATAATTTTGTGCTTTAGTGTTTGCAAGTCAAGGGTTTCACATATACACGTTATCAGGACTCATAGAATCGTTAGAAATTGAATAAAGAACTCTACCATTAATATATAAATATATATATATATATACAGGGATGTGCCCACGCTGGGCGGCACTGGGCGACCCTGCCCAGCACTAAAAATTACCGCCCAGCACTGTCTTAAAAATCGTGAATCCTGCCCAGCACTATTTTCATCTAAAATCCCGACATTCCTAACAATATATTCAACATAAATTGGGCCTAGTCTATGCCAAAATCATACAGACTAATAATGCATCAGTTACGCATGCGAGAAACATTACTTACGGCTTTCAATCGGTCCCTTGTAAAACCTCTTTGAAAACAAACTAATAACTTTTACCAGGTACGTAATATATTTCACTAAAACAATTGAAAAAAAATGTAAATGTTAGCAAAAGTAGTACTTGTGTATGTGCTTAAAAAGCTACACAAGTGCCAGCATTTGGCATCTGAGCACCCCCTCCCCTTAGACCCCTCCCCCAGGGCGATCAGTATATCCGGCACTCAGGAAGTCCTGGGCACATCCCTGTATATATATATATAAAATTAGGTCAATAAATTAAGCAGTTAACTGTTTCACTTAAGTTATATTTACCATCAGGCCGGTTTTCTTCAAATCCAGCAATTGAGAGACCTAACCCTTGACTGGTTTTCTGCAGTTCCACTTCAAAGACTTCCAGATCAATCTTTGGAGTCTAAAAGTAGAACAGAAGAGGTAAATAATATAATAATAATACATTAATAAGGTACCATAATGATTATACTTAAAAAGGCAACAAGATAACTAACAAGATCTCAATTAAAGAAATCATTTGAAACGACAATATGAACGTTGAACTAATTCATGCTTAGAAGATGTTAGCTCCTTGGCCTATGAACTTAGACTAGATATACGCTAATTTCAAAAATGACATCATATTTACACAAGCACCATAAGTACTGTGAGTATACAAGCAGACAGTCAACGACCACAAACTGTCACTTGCCACATAACATATCAAAAATGTCTACATTTTGGAGACATCAAGAAGGAAATTAAACCCACATTACTACATCAAACAAGAGCCATCTGAATATTCTATTAGTTAAACATCTATGGTGCTACCTCGTAAGAGAACATGAAAAGGTTATTAAAACTGGCAATCATCCAAAAGAAAAGTTCAGATCAACACACACACACATTGCACAAATATCACACACAATTCTACGCACACCCACACGCCACTGTGTTTTACACTCAGACTGCGGACCCCATTTTTTCTTCCATTGTTCAAGTCCACGTACCCTAACCTTAATAATACCCCTTAATAATAGAATTCTTGCGAGGACCTGGTGATTCTTTAGAAATCACATCTGAGGAACACAAGAGGAATTCTTTTGTTCAAGTCCTCAGTCAGAATATGTAAGAACTGCACACACACAAAGAAATTAACGTATGGGCACCACAAAACCTGTCGTATATTTGACAGAGTAAATATCTTACATCTACAGCCACATCTGGTGGGGGTGATGTAACAGGAAGTGGAGGTGCTGCCTCTTCCTGCGTCTCTTCTAGCTTCTCCACTTTTGGTTCCTCTGAGAGGGGCATCCTCAGCTGCTGTGGGGGTACGCTGATGCCTTTCTTGACCACAGTGAGTTTGACGTGGCTACCAGACTGGCGCAGGACACTGGCCACCTCAGTGCTGTTCATACCTTTCAAACTGGTATCACCTATCTGAAGAATAATGTCTCCGCTCTCCAGTCGTCCATCCTAATCAAAAAAAGACAGAAACCAAATGAAGATATCTGAACTGTCTCCTGCATGCAAGTCATCTTGTCTATGCTAAAAGAAAAGTTTACACCTTTGGGCCACAGAAGTCTTCTTGTGACTCACAGCAATAGTTTTGCCGAATTTCTTGAAGAGACAAAAATGGTCTTAAATAAATTACATGGAAGACCAGTTCATTCCACATAGTCCAGACACTACGTCTTAATACATTGCTTCAATTTCTATTAACAATTTTTTGAAGAGACTTTGTTACTTTTTGGCCTTCCGAACTCTGACATGTGAATACTAGGCAGTCGTCTGTGATGTCATCATAGGAGATGACTCTCCTTTTCATAAATCTGTTGTTCATTGCTGCTTACAGTGCTTGGTTAGCCGTCAGTTTGTTCTACATACTTGCAAATTCAAATCAAACTTAATGATTTTGTAAATAAGTACATAGATAATATATATATCATAAATATGTATAATATGGTAGTGAACAGCAGAAACTTTTGATGTTTGTCCATTCTATTGATGCCAGAGATACACTAATACAACCCTAGTAAGCTTATAAACATTCAAAACAATTTTTTGGGCAATGAAACCATGCAATCAGGATCTGTTCTCTACCCTGTAATTCAGGAAACTGACAGCTAATTTGAAATATAAAAGGATAAAACAATTCTGCTACCTCGCTAAATCGAAAGGATAGGATCATCGAGCCCAGTAAGACTTCATTCACAGAATTTGAATCCCTGTTATGTCTTCTCCCTTTAAAGTTTTCACAACAAAATCTGAACTTATGAAACCTATTCTACATGCACTGTTTATACTACTATACTGTATTACTACAAGAATCATAAAGACTAAATATTCACTTACCCTGGCAGCAACACCATCCTTAACAATGGTCTTGACAACAATACCAGTGTTGTGTACTCCCACGATGCCAAAACCGAGGCCGTTACCATCATTAGTAAGTTCGATAGTTCGAATCTCTGGAGTGGTGTCTACTTCATCGATACCCTTTGAGAAAGAGGAAAATAGGTGGAAAGAAATCAGTGTGGAGAAAATAATCCAATTCACGTAAACAATTAATAAATTCCCATCAAAACGATGAGTATGTCACTTCACTTTTCCATCAATTTAATTTTATTCCACCTTACAACGCCCAAAATATTCCACAATTGAAACCCGGCATTCAAGTTCTACAGATGATGCTTAATACCATTAAAGAGCAAATGACCCCTGTTTTCTACAATTTTTCTACAACTTCATACAGCTTATTGGAGACTAAGTAAAGACTTGTGTATTTGAGTTATTGACCTAGTTTGAATAGCACAAGAAGCTGCACTACAGGTGACGCCTTATGCTCACTCTCTTGATGCAATAGTTAATAACAATAACAATTACATAGTGTGGATATTCTAATTCTTGGTCTCCTGACATGAGACTCTGATTTCCTATTCTCACCTCAATTTTGCAGAGATTTTATTGAATTTTGCAATGATTTTGATAGATATTTATTCAGCCAATCATATAAAAATACAATGGAAATTGGTTGATAACAAGAGCTCAAAACATTAAAAATTGTCAACAACATATAAGACGTATAATAATATACATAGATATGAAAACGTTCCTATAAAATATAAAGATGATCAAAATATAAAATGTACCTACAAAATATTAAAGCGTACAAAAATATATAAATCTACTTATCATTGTAATAAGGCAATCAGGTGTCCATGGAACATAGGCTACTGTGATGCTCGCAACACCACATAAGTTTTCAACCTTGAGAAAACTTACTAATTAGTTACAAACCTTCACAAAACTTCATAGGATAAATCAGCATGCACAACTACAACAGATTGGTGATCTTGCTTTTGCATCTAAGTCTCAAAATTAAGATAGATGTTCTAAGCAAAACTGAACTCCTTCGTGATATTTCTTGCATATATTTTTTGGTGGAGATGATAGTTGATAGTTAAGAATTACTTTGACATTTTAGTGTTGATAAGATAATCCTTAAATTATTTGATACATAGTGGCTGACATTACCAGGACCAATTAAACAGAAACTCTAAAGTGTAATCAAATGCTTACGTCTGACTCGATTTCCGCTTGATCTGTATCTTCTTCCTCCTGCTGTGGTTGTTCCATGGGTTGTAGCTCAGATGGTGGAGGCAGATCAAAGTCTCCCCTAGCGATGATCAGATAAACTTGGCCTTGTATCTTGTGTAGCATTCCTATAGCATCCTTGTGAGAGACACCAGCATCGAGTATCTGATCATTGATGACTAATATCTGATCACTTTCACGCAGTCTCCCATCCCTGGAAATGGGGGTAAAGAGATTTTAGTGTGACTG
This sequence comes from Apostichopus californicus, assembly GCA_020650975.1. Lineage (NCBI taxonomy): Eukaryota > Metazoa > Echinodermata > Holothuroidea > Aspidochirotida > Stichopodidae > Apostichopus > Apostichopus californicus. The sequence continues at coordinate 13,027 of JAIPMN010041654.1, forward strand.
TTTGAAAGGGGAAAAAAAGCCATAAGCCCCACTATACAGAAATTATCGTGACAGACAAAATGGATACACACTTTTATATTATTTTTACTAACCATACTAAAATATGTAAATGTCATTGTCATGGCAACAAGTTGTTTGAAACGTGACTAATAGGGCAGAATCTTTTCAGTGGGGCATACATAGGATACCGAGGGCAGAATCCATTCTGTGGGGCATTCATAGGATGCCGAGGGCAGAATCCGTTCAGTGGGGCATACATAGGATGCTTAGGACAGAATCCATTCAGTGGGCATACTTGGGATGCCAAGGGCAGAATCCATTCTGTGGGTCATACATAGGATGCCGAAGGCAGAATCCATTCGGTGGGGCATACATAGGATGCCGAGGGCAGAATCCTTTCAGTGGGGCATACATAGGATACCAAAATCTATTCTGTGGGAGGAATACATAGGATGACTTACCGTGCAGCTACACTTTCTGGTTGAATCTTTTGAATGAATATGCCAAGATCACCGTGAGTTTTACTGTTCAACCCAACAACAGTGAAGCCCAGGCCACCACTCTCGGGTTTGATGAGATCTACGGCCACAAGTTCCCGGTTGAAAGCCAACTCTGTTAGCCTCGGGTCAGTGATAGCGATCCACATCGGAGAGGAACGGGCCGGTAATGTCGGAGCGCTGGCAGCGTCATGTGCCACTGTCGGAGTTATCGTTTCTTCATCTGGTTGGAACGTGACATTTTCAAAGGCAAATGGATGGCTCTCCCCAGGGCTCTCTGGTTCTGATTCTTCCTTTGGTTCCTGATAATTGAAGGAAAATAATAAAGAGATTCTGCACTCAAACCAAGTTTACCATCATTTATGATGATTTTTTTCCCTTCAAAAAACAATGCCATTACTGCCTAGGCAAAATGGAAAGAGCTCATTTTGAATCATCAGAACCTGATTACCTAAAGAGTTTCTGATGTACTAAAAAGTTTTTCAGCATTACAGTAAACCTATCACACATAACCAGATAAGCCAGTTTCATAGGAGTCTTCCCATATGAAATGATTGCTGATTTGAAAGGTTTTTCTTGTCAAGGTAGAAATATCATCAAATCCAAAGCACACACCAATCAGCTTCCCTCTACTGACTTAAATATATACTAACCTCATGAGGCAGAACTAATTCCCCATCTGGTGAAAAATCAAAGTCTGTTGACTGTTTCCCAGGAGGAGTCGCACTAATATGGTCCTTGAGTTGTCTGATAGCTTGCTGTAGATTCAGTAGTTGTTTGAAAGATGGACTGTCAAGAAGTTTGATCATGACAGCAACCTGCTGGCTGAGGGCTACATCTCCAGAGTCCTCTAAGCGGCCCTGGATACCATCCAAGATGGCTACAGCTTGCTGTGTGTCTGGAAGAACGAGCCATTAAATCTTGGTAAAATATTAAGTGCTCGAAATGATGATCAACAGTCTGATGATTCAGAAATGAGTAACTGAACTGCAGACTTCTTCTTGCCTTGGGAAGAGTTCTTCTTGCCATTGAGCAAGTATATAAAGTTAAAAGATAGTATCATCCCAAGCACTAAATACCCTCACAAATATTTGTTGTGAAAATGGAACAAAATAATTTAATTACATGTTCGAAAAAAGTAGTATCCTTCATGTAGTATGCTTCTCCATGGTGAACATATTAACTAGACACGTAGTAACGTGAACAAGAATCCACATTTTCATGAATGAGGAAAAGGCAAGACTAAAAAATAGGTTATAATGAAACATACCTGCAACAACAGCCATCTTGATTCCAGAAATTAATTATACCCAACTATCTGGATATGAGAAAAATAGATAGAATACTGCAATCAAACCAGCATTATCATTCAGAGAATACATAAAATTGTCATAAGAGTCAGTATTAAACATTTATGCAGAAAGTAGTTATTAGTTCGACCTTCCATGTAGACCTAATTATAAAACTTATTTGTTGCATAAATATGCCTCACAAGGCACCATTTCACTTCTAATATTTCCTCTTCTTAGGAGGACCCCAAAGAAATCCAGATCTCTATTTACCATTTCCCCCAGGACCACATAACCCCATACATTCAATGACCTCACAATACCATCCTCAAGTGCTTAAGTCCTCAAATGCTTACAAGTATATTTGGCAAATGATAGTATAATGCATGTGAAAACTAAGTAGGATTTGACTGTTTAGATGGGATGAAAATATGCCTAGACACAAATTCTTTCTTCTAGGCTATGGCATGATAAAAAGCGTACTATACGTATTCACCTGATGATCAGGTAAATAGTCACAACCTTTAAATAAGCAAGTGTGCCTATGATAATCTGGCCAGACAGAAGGCCAATCAAATAAAACTAACATCACACAAGTGCAACATCGTTGACTAATATTTGGCCTGGCCTATATTTGTTATGTTATGCTAACACAGTAACAGTAGTTAGGCAAAGGCCTTTTATGAGCAAATACATAAACATTTTTATTAGGCATACCCAGATGGTAAAATGAATAAGGGCCTACAGCAAAACACAGTTATTCGTCATTACTATTTCTATTGAACTATATTATAGGCCTAGGCCTGCTGTTAATAGTGAAATCGTAATTTACTAATACAATACAAGTGGCAGTAGTATTAGTAATACTGGGCGTAAGGTCACATATACTAAGTTAGTGCATAGATTAGTGTTAGTTGTATAATATCCTATTCGAGCCTAGCTTATGACAGACTAACGTAGGCAAATTGACATAACATTGGTAATGATAGTACAGTCAACAGGTTACAGACTAGTCAATCCACGCCAATTCTATTGTATTTCGAGCTTCCAATAATGCTTTGTGAAACTTATGATTGTTTCGAACAAGGACTAGTGCTCCTCTGTTGTGTCATCCAAATAATTCACCGAAAATTGCTTACCTTTAAACACTTTATCTCAAGAGTTCGTCACATTCCTTTCTGATGATAAATGGGCAGTGTAGTAAAAATTGTGACCAGAATCCGAGCATCTTCTTTGCCATAATGTTATTATATCGATATGCTAAGAAATTGTTGCGCAGTTATGCTTTCACAGGTACTTTCGCGGAGAACTGCATCACACAAATGTGTTCATAAGGCATGCCATATTGGATTTATTCTCAAATGAAAGATCTTCAAATGATTAAAGATATGTCTTTAAATATAGAGAGACATAAATAGAGATATTTGAAAATGAATAAAATATATCTCTGATGCTCATAGCATTCAGATATCTTATTAATTTTAATTTCTTGATATCTTTAATACGTTTGAAGACACTTGAATTTTTGTTTCTTATAAGAAATATCTGTTCAATATATGTTGACTTCCTATAAGAGGTATCTTTCATTCAAATTAGAGGAATCTTTAATTCCTATTCCAGATTACCTTTAATTTGAATTAAAGATATCTTGAATTTCAATTCAACATGTCATTCCTATTCAAGAAAAGTTTAAAGGCATTGAAGACTCGCCCCAAACCGCGTGCGACCATCTGAAAAAAAGTTAACTTTCCGTTGCTTGCAAGTGACGTTTTGTTCATTTCGCTACAAAATGCAGACAGTAATGAAACGTGATACCTTGTTATCTTTAGCTGGACCTGAGATGTTCATCGCTGTATCGTTTATACACTGTGCTGTGGGTAACACGCAGCTGTATGTACTGACTGTACACTAGTGTCTAAATACCGACTGTTGCAAGCTGTGTGTATTTTCTGGGATCGATGGTGGTGTCTAACACTTCTGTTACACCTCATTCGAAACTAGGTCAGATTACCAGCATTAGACGTTTCTTTCTGCGAGAGTCTTCACACGCTTTAATTCAAATTAGAGAAATCTTTAATTCCTATTCCAGATATCTTTAATTTGAATTGAAGATATCTTGATTTTCAATTCAACATGTCTTTAATTCCTATTCAAGATATCTTTAATCCTGTTTAACATATATCTTGAAATATTTAAAGATATTTTGAATTCTAGATTAAAAGCCAAACTGGCTTACCATATGCTCATTTACTCATTTTCTAGGATGTGAAACATATGAGCAAGAATTGCAATCTGATGGGAGTCGAAGATGACTCAAAGACTTCCCTGATTATTGGCATAAGTGACATGATCTGACCGTCCCCATGATTGTTGTTCCACCTCCACCCCTCCCCCACAGTTTTTGATTTTTTTTTTTTTAAAGTCCACTGTTTTAACATGTTGTACAGTATGGAAACATGTGATTTCCAAGCATTGCAGTCTATTTAGCATAGCTAGCAACATTGGGTCACATATTTACAAGACTGAGATCGTGATGCTCCCAACTGTCTTCTGATACTTCTCTTTAAACTGACAACATATAATGTTCGTTCATGCTTTTCTTTAAAGAGCTTCAGTGTTCACAATATTTCAGACTGCAAGTTCACTTCCATTGACCCTAAAGTACCTTTGACCTTCACAGAAAACTCTAGCACTCTTGTAGTGGATCCCACAGATAGATGCCAAGTTTCTAGTCAATTCAATCTACAGTTTTCAATTAATTATAGGATTTTAGACTTGTGTTGATCTGAAATGAATTTTGACTTCCACAAAATGCAATGGGACTCTTCAAAGTCCCATTAGAGGTCATGGATAGCTGTTGAATGCAATGACTTATAGCAAATTTGAAGGAATGTTTGTGACTTGTAACTATGTCAAGGACTATGGTTGTACTTTCATCACTGGAGTGTTTCATTGTTTATTCTGTGCAATGTCCACCATCCCTCCCCCAACCCCCTCCCCAGCCCATCATTTTGTTAACAAATTTTTGTACTTTGTTATCATATAAAACAAGATTAAAATTGGTCAAAGTCGCAACAACAAACTTGTCATGAAACATATATTCAATTAGGTATCCTTACAATTGAAGAGCATTTCATAGCCAATTTGAAATTCTGTCGCCCAGACAATACAACAAGTTTAGCTGGAAATTTAAAAAATTTGCATTGGCTATGGTGCTTCGAGGTGGGATAGCTTTGTGATGGGATAGCAACAACGAAAAAAGTTGCTTTTCTGCTCAAGTTGGAACGATGTGCTGTCATTATCCAACAATTAAAAATAGAGATTATTAAGATGTCACCAGGAGAGGATTGCGACAATCTAATAAGATCTGCAACAAAGGTCTCAAAAGAGGAGTATTTTGTTGTTGTAATATTGATTGTTTGAAGAAAGCAAAGTTATTTTCCATCCATAACCATGAAGGACTTTTTGCATGTTATTCACAAATTGAGCTCATTTATCAGATGGTAGACCGCAGGATTTTCAAACTGTGATGGCAAAAGAAAAAAATTTTACAGGGCAGAGGGTGATGGAAGGGAATACTGACTATATGAGTGAGACCATCAACTGTGACCATCAAATCATACCTAAAACAAACCTTAATTAAGAAGAAAAATTATTCAGGAAATATTGCAGAAACTTCTTTCTTCCTTCTATGAATTCAGCTGATTCGATTTGTTATAAGCCTTTGCATTTCTAAGTCAGTTATTCCCGTCAAGTGTCTATATCAGCATCCACTAGCTGCTGGTATCGGTTTAATACCAAACAGACTCGCTCACATCTTGGACACAGAAATCAAGAAGACATTGTCTGATTTTCATTTAACAGATCAAATTGTTCTCTTTTCATAATGTTAAGAAATGAAGCCAATTTTTACACATATCCTTATTTAATTTAACAAATGTAAATGTATCATTATGGATAGATAGATCATTTCAAAAAATAACAGGTTAAATTGCCAACAATTAAACTTTCAAATATTAATCATTCCACATGAGTATCTTTTCAAAATGGCCGATAAAAAGAAATACACTTCGTTAATGGTATTAATGCTCCAGTGACTGCTTTCCATTAAGATTATACTTATGTTACGTTAAATACCCTGATCGATACTGTCTTTGGGGAAAATGTACATGAGACAATTCTGAACCAAAATGCAAATAGAAAGATTTGCACTGACTCGTTCGTATAAACCACAAGCAAAGGAGATACACAACGAACCATAATTGATCTATGTGACAGAGATAACTGTCATGAACAACGTCCCCACATTTGCTAAGGAAAATCTTGTTCCACTGGAGAGAGATCACAGATTTGATCTTCATTCACATACAAGTATGAAGGCTTGATCAAGTCTAAATATGACATATTTTCGAGCCGCATGAGCTTCGTGTGTTTACGGTTTTCTTTCTTTCAGTACAATGTCTTTTTCCTGCAAAGGAGATGGGGTTTGCATAATGTTGAATCTAAACTATTGACCTGATGACTGGATTGGTTTCAGTTTCAACACTGTTAACATTGTACCTTGAAAATATGTGAAGAAATACAAAGAGAGAGTCAAAAGGTTTCAGATCAGAGTGGCTCTATGACATCACAGCGTTGCAATATGACTGCTCCCAGACAAAGGCGTATGAACCCAATTTGATTTGGGGGGGCTGTAACGACTTGTCCGAAAAAATACAACACAAAATTTTTGTGCGCGTTCAACATGTTAATGTACATATCATATAAGCATGCATCGGTCATTACATCGCATGCCAATTACATACAATCATTTGCCGTGTCATAACCCTTCCATATTAGTTAGAATTTTTGGGGAAGTCGTTACAATAATATTTTTTTTAAACCATTGATTTTATTTAGCTACATCATTGCAATTTATTTTTCTTTCAGTAGGTGCCCGAAAAATTCTCAGCATATTGCCCGAATTTTCACAAACACATTTGTAGGGGGCTGC
>JAIPMN010041663.1:0-11193 GCA_020650975.1 Apostichopus californicus
ACGTTTTTCCAGATACACTCTGATTACAACCATTGTATTTGATGGTATTTTAAACTTGTTGTCTTGAGTTGTCGTGAAATGTGCCTGTTGACGCTAATTAGTACGACCCGCTAAGCCTGCTGTTATATCATGTCCCATTTGTGTCTGTTTGTTTTAATTTGGCCTAGGCATCGGTCTATACCATTCGATAATGCGGTCATACTAATTAGCGTCAACAGGCCCATTTCACGACAACTCAAGACAACAAGTTTAAAATACCATCAAATACAATTGTTGTAATCAGAATGTATCTGGAAACACGTTTAAAACTGACTGGAACCATCGTGCATACATATTTTTCGATAATGGGTTGGTGTTAAGTTCAACAATGGTAAAACTAGTAAAAGCTGGTATATGTAACTGATGTTATTCCTAAGCAGGTTACACTGAAAGACACTGTAACTCCTAGGCCTAGTCCATACTTAGTTGCTGTATTGAAATGTCAAATTGTAGCCACCTTTAAGTAATACTTGTAAGTAGGCCTATAGGCCTCTGTAGTGTTAGTTTATGTTAGACTACCAATGTCATGATTAGGCAATACCGAAAATGGAACACTTAATGTTTATAGGCTTAGCCTTGGTAAAATTTGTAAGGCTGGGGTCAAGCTCGGAGATGTGGGACAGTCAGCATCGTTACGAAGGCAGAATCCTGGACGCAATATTTTTGCCAGGCACACAGCCTTCAAACTTCTTATTTTACTTGACTTGAGTACATACACACACACACACACAACTGAGGCCTATGAGAGGGGTTTTTAACGAGTACCTCACAGAAACAGAAACAGAAAAAGATAACAGAACCAAACAAAACAAGAAACATTTACATGTTCTGTTTCCAACAATACTTTCAATCTGGAACACCACTCAAAAAAACCCATCCGGAGTAATGCTGCATTTTTTTGTAAACTTTGTATCACTTTAACTCTTAATGGAAGAACTGACCTGCACTGTAGTGGATACTGGCCAGAGTTTGCGGTAAGTGATTAAAGAACAGAGAGAGCAATGAGCAGTGACAGAGAGAGCAATGGAAAGCATTATGAGGGGTGTAACAAGAAAGGATGAAGTAAGAAACCAGGACTTGAGAAACAGTACAGGCATTTTGGATATTATCCAAGTCATTACAAAGCAAAAGAAGTGGAGATGGGCAGGGCATATAGCTAGATGTCAGGATAAGAGATGGACACATAAATTGACAGATTGGACACCAAGGGGTTATGTTAGAGGCAGAGGTAGGCAGAGTAGGAGATGGATGGATGACATAAGAGAATATGGTGGGGTCACATCCATGGAAGAGAACAGCTCAGGACAGAGTTAATTGGAAAATTGGTGAAGAGGCCTTCCTTCTGCAGTGAAGCAAAATAGGCTAGATAAGATAAGATTAAAGAAAAGTAAGTTTCCTCTCAAGAAAAGCAAATAAACAGAATGCTCCAGTTAAATTACAGTCAACAAGGAGTAGAGAGAATGTACTTCCTAGTCTGAACTATCCAAATTAAGCCAAATACTCACCAGATATGTACGGTGAAAATGAGAGCTGATGGCAATGAAATCCGAGCAGCATGCATGCGCATGCAGAAGCCAGCAGGTACAGAGAGAGCTCACGTCTCCAATAGTCTCCATAGTTTATTTTGTAGCGCAGAGACGCCTGTACACCTGAAAATGCGGTACGATAGTTCCAAGTTTAAAAAAAAGAATTGCATCACGGTGAGCTCCATAACAGTCCCAGATTGACAGTCAGTTCCCACATTGGGTACAGTAATGTGTATATGCATAACTAACACTTGTACATGAGTGTTTACTTATGTGTGTGCTGAGAATAACTGAACTAATGTGTGATACTGCACATACCTTTCCTGTTCCCATCCAGGACTTTGGTTTAATTGTGATCTAACAAAGCAAGTAGAGATTAACAGGAGATTGTCCAGTTGCAAATTCATGAAAGTTTCAGGGCCAATTAGCTGCTCTGTCAGGTGAACATAACAATGTGAGAAGTGGTCATTTCATCAAGGAAAGACAATAAATCATGATGACATTTTAAATCAGTTTTGTGCCTGAAGAGTTTGTGCACAGTATTGCATGGAAAGAAATAGAGATGGAGTGTCTTCTCTACTTTAATGCAACAAAACACCCCCAATTCATATGGACAGCTGCAAGTGCATGCTGGAAAACAAAGCATTTTCTCCAAAATCTCACAAATGAAATCGACCCTTGTCTTTTTCCCATTTCTTGTGTTCAGTCAGCAAGATGGAAGCAAAAGCAAGACCTGGAAAGAAGAAGAAAGGTGGCAAGAAGAAATCTTCGACCAGAAGGGAAGAAGAGAACCAACCTAGAGGTAGTCTTTGCCTGAATGTTAAACTAGAAAAGAACTGATCATGTAGATTAGGGCACATTTTATATTCACAGCAATATTTATCCCAAAGGCCCTTTGAAAGTGGCTGGTTGCTCTCCATTACAATCATATACTAGTTTATATTTCATCAGAATTCTGCATTGATATCAGCTCGTATAGCATTATTAGACTTTTGAGTCCAGCATCTTATATGCAAATGATGATAGTTCTTGATATATTTACAAATTAAAATATTATCCTCTGCACCTATTGTTAATGCAACTGACTGACTATATATTTGGAACTCAAGTTTAGTGTTTTGAGAGTGCTATTATGCAGCACGTTATTCAAATAACGACATTGCTCTTTTCTGATTTATATTCCTTTCATGCTACTGACAGTTATAGTGAGATGAGGAAGTAGTGATATTTAAACAGTTGTTTATAGGTATCACATAAAGTATTCACACATATGTTAAAGATAGCAATTATAAATGTTGAGGTATTTTATGTGACTATTTATTGGTTGATGCTCAGCAGAGGAAGAGCTCCCAAAAGAGGACGGTCCTCCACCCTATCAAGAGAATGAGGACATGGATGCCTCGACCAGTAACAAGACCAACCTGGAGCAGCAGCAACAGTCTGGGGAACCTGAGAACACACAAGAAGAAGTAGATATAAATAATGAAGAGATCAGAGTTAATGATGTCCAGCAGACACAGCAGCCTACAGATGTCCTGAATGAAGAGAGGAGTGAAGATGATGCTGGAAATCCTGACAATGTCCTGGAAGATGTGGTCAATGTTCCAACTACCGACCAATCACCAGTCCATGATACTCTATCTAATGCCTTGGAAGATGTGGTCAATGTTCAAACTACTGACCAATCACTAGTCCACGATACTCTATCTAACAGTGAAGTTCCAGATCATGTAGAAGAGGCTGCAGAACAGCCGACCATTATGAAAGGTAAACACAAGAGTGGTGAAAAGGTCTCACACGGTTCTTCTTTCTTAGTATCGAGTAGGCTTAACATTAAAATGAGCCATTACCATGTGCTACTATCTGAGCATTTCAGGTATGAGATGCAGGCTTGTCCCACACACCATCATAACTTTTGAGTTTCATACAAGACAATCATGTGTACACACACTGTACAATTACTATTCTTGTCTAAGCTAATAAAAACATAACAAATATCTAAAGTTCCTAATTTATTTCAGAACTGTATGCCTATGATTACCATGTTGAAGTTATGATTGTGTTTGGGGACTCCTCAAGTTTTCTACTGGGTGAATGCTTGCAGGAAATATACACTATATATGGTAATATATTAGCTCTATTGTTCCGTAGTTCTGCAAAGGTGCCACAAGTACTTACAAAATGCATACATGGCTGTAACACACATGTGTGTCAATGACAGCCATGTATGCATTTTGTTAGTATTTGTGGCACCTTTGCAGAAGTAGGGAACAAAAGTGAAAGTAAATGGGAAGTTGGTCAAGACAAAAAAAACTTCCTGTATAAAATGAGTTTCTCTGTTAAAGGCAATTCAGCTGTGGTTCTGCCATAAATTAGTTTCTCTCTTGGATGTGTTGTAAAATATCGTCAATTTCTCAATTTGAAAGCCTTTAAAGAGGAAGCAGACTTTGAAATAAATTTAGTTGAACTTACTTCTTTTAGACAGAGGCAATTAAATAAGATTAGCAAGGTAACTTTCTGCCTTCAGTTGATTTAATTAAAGTGAGGTGTTTGCTCCATTTGTTCAGACCTAAGCCAGCAATTTAAAGAGATATATTACCAGGTTCTTCAGTTAATTCCTGTTGTTTGCCTGATTGATGTACTATTGCCCCACTTGAGGATGCAGATAACAGACATTTTATTGTGCCAATGGCAAACTATTTTCTCATTGTTTACCACAGAAGATGACCATAGAATAGATGACCATAAAACCATATAACCATATAACATATAAAACCAGCTGACCATAAAACAGATGACCATAAAACAGCTGAATCTTGAAAGATTCATGATATTTTTAAAGTCGTTGGAGAATCATTTTGTCATGTTGTTAATTTAGTAGTTGCTGTGAATTTTGAAGGCCTTGTATCCCTTTAATATTTAAGTGGATTGTTGTAGTATCCATGCAGTACAGTATTTATGTGCTGTGGATTGTGAAACACCATCAAGTCTCATATCGACTCTCGTTAACTTAAAGGGTGGGTGCTTGATAATAATCTTCATTTTTTTTTTCATTTAGGCCTATACCTGTCCTTTATTTGAAACTTTCAACAACAACAACAAATTCCACATGTGTTTATTGCATTTCCACTGGAAGACAAATGTTTTCATTTCCTTACAAGATTTGCATTAATGCAAGCAACAGATATGTTTTAAGTATGTTTGTTTCTTTAATGCCTCTTGATTTGATTAATTGATCATTAGGTGATATGAAGATGAATACATCATCAGAGGGGACACACACTGAAGCAGAGCTGGCAAGTGTCCAGGAACAATTGACTGACCAGACTAGCCTCTTGGATTACAACTACGGTATTAATCTTAATTTATACAACACCTAATTATATTCCGGCCATTTGATTGGTCAATTGTTTGTCGATTGCATGCAAAATCCGCTCTATTGCACTCTATGAAATAGAACCATGGGTTATACTATTTTGATAGCACTTTATTCAATGGTAAGAGAGCAGAGAAACCTGTCTGTTCAAAACAATCTGTTGCATGAGTGCATTTTACATCCAATTATATCCAAATTTGAAAGTGTTGTATAAAACAAATATTGAATGGTTATGAGTGCAATAGTGCAAATATTTCATGAGTTGAAAGATGTAATTTGTTACATTCAAAGAGGCGCAGCCGAGTTGAATGGAACATTCCATCTTTCAACTCATGAAATATTTGCACTATTGCACTCATAACCATTCATTATTTGTTATAATATACAACAGGAAAAAATGTTCTGTTATTTGGTTACATTTCGGCCATCAAGAAGTCCGTAAATTGAAAGCAAATATCATATAGCCTAAAAATACTGTCATTATTAATGTCATAGAAGATTTATTAGAAAAAATGACATAGGAACACTGCAGAGAAAACTAGTGGTTCTGGTGAGAATTGGATAAAAGATGTGTGCGGGGGGGGGGGGGGGGGGTGTGGGGAAGCCAGGTAGAAGGGGAAGGTATGCCTAACACCCAGTTTTGGTATGCTTCTTATCAAATGTTTTGTATTAATCGAGGGATCATATTGCTCCTAAAATCCTGGAAATGGATTGATGCCCCTGACAATTTTTTTGTAGTGTTCAAGAAAACTAAAAACTTTGCTTTCTATTGATCAAAACTATAAATTTGAAAAACATGGAAGATAGTTTGTTTGAAATAATGTTAACATCATGCTTAGGGAACTATATGTAGAAGCCAAATCCACTTTACTTCAAAGAATGTCATCATTAACAAGCTCATTATGAACAGCGTAAAGAGAGAAATATATTCTGTGGGATTATATGCAATAAAAAGACATCACAGCTCAAATAGTGCTAATTTTTATATTCATTGCTATGTTTGTAATTTGTTGGAGACAGTATTTGCAAACTGTTTAAACAATCATTTCACCATTAGTCTAGCAAGCTACTAGCCCATTCTGAAAGGTTTCTTACTATGAAAATATGAAATAAAAGGGCTAGCTAAGAGATTTCCCTACTTGGTGGCGCTATAACATCCCACATTGGCTAAGTAGTAGTACCATCAACTTATAAAGTATGATATCTGGCAAACACCCACCCCCTTCCAATAAACTATACATATGTTAGTTCTGTCTGTTATGCCAAATTGCTGAAAGATTTGTGGTTGGGGGAATCCAATCAAGTTTTGGAATAATTGTTGGTAGGATATGTTTTGGTTCAAATTGTATGACTTAGGTGGTCAGAACAATTTCTGCTTATTGGTAGAATTGTATGTGATGCAGTTCTATTATTCAATGATACCGTAGTTGTGCACACATAGAATACCCTAGAAGTTACAATTGCAAGCAGTTTATTACAAGTGATGCATGTTACATTCTGCAAAGGGCTTTACAACTGTTTTGTCTATCTATAGAACCACCCAAGAGCGACGAACTTCCAAATTTAGTCAACCTCCTGGACACTCTAGATGGCGGTGAGAGTGATCTTGAAACAGAGACAGAGCCCCCTCATCTGTTTCTGCGACCCGAACAAGAACCAAACTACCGGGAAATATCTCATCTGGAGACTACTCTGAAAGATGAGCTGATTGATCCCTATGTAGATAGATTTGATGACAGCATCCAAGATGAAGTCTTGATGATTGGAAATATATCCTTGGAGGAAGTACAGGTATAACATGCAGCAAAAAGACATTTTGGGTGGAGAGCCACAAAGCTCATTTACAATAAGAAAGGAAGAGATAAATTCTTGTTACAGATGGTTGACAACAATCAGTTAATTGCCTTAGGTGGGCAAGTAACATTTGGAGTGAAGTTAATGTGCATGTTTTTTGTAAGGGTGTTTTTGTGATTCCCTAGGCTTTAAACATAATATCTCAAGAACTGCAAAGGTGGTAAACCTGATACTTGGCATATGCTCCCCTACATAGGTTCCTATTGTTATTAGCGGCCAGGGGTTAAATGTCAGATGAGATCAGCACATAGCAACTCACACTGCCTGTTGTTGAGCATTACATTAAATATTCAGCAAAAGACGATTTAAATTCAAATCTATTGGAGACAAAACCATCAGGCCATTTACCTAACTTTGTGACCAAACGCTATGTCATGTATTGTATTGTGGGAAATATAAATAAATATATTCCCATCATTAAGGTTTTGTCTCCAATAGATTTGAACTCAAATCGTCTTTTGCCGAATATTAATGTAGTGCTCAACAACAACAAGCAGTGTGATCTGTTCATGACGGAATTACATAAGATTTACGTCCATCGTGTCCATAGTCTGTGCGCTGGTTATCACAGAAAGACAAACTAATGCCCCAAAGAACAGTGACAATTTCTCAGTTAAGGAAGTGTGGTAAAAGGCTCAGAATTTACATAACAGACTTTGGGCAAAGTCTAGTTGGAGGTGTGCGGAGGAAGCCAGGGGCACTGAAGTTAAATGTATGCATTAGTAACATGGATTTCACTATATGATCTTTTAAAAATCAAATTCATTTTCAGTCTTCTATTTATCAGCAAGACTACTTGATGACTACTTATCATTAAGTGTATTACCAGTGTACATTTCTGCTAACCACCAAGAATCATCATTAATAACCTGTGTGATATGATTATGTTTCATATAGAGATACTTTGTGTATCAAATGTAACATCGAGCAACATGTGTTCAAGTGTATTAATCTTTGACAGCCAACACCTTCCTTACTTGTGACAGATTGGCTTAAGTTATAATGCTGTAATAGTAGTTATTGAACATTGCAACGTCATTTTTGGTCAATTAATACCAAGAGATGGAAATGAGATGATGATACTTTGAATGGTAAGTTAAATTTCAATGGACTTTTGTAATCTGTAGGAAGAAGAACGCCGCTTGCGGGATGAGCACATTGCATACCAACAACAAGAGACACTCATGGCTAGACAGCGGCAGGAGGCCATTTTACTGAAGGAAGAAAAAGCCAAGGATCATGTTGTGAAAGTAATGAAGGAAAAGCGAAAAGATCTGGCCAGAAGAGAGGTTTGTTACATTACTACCAGATGAAATATTTTCTAATGTTCAGAAAAGTTCATCTTTCAAAGAGGTTCATATAGCTACATTATGAGTAAGGTGACTGCTCCAAATAGTTAGGTCTAAGGATAAAATGTATTCTAATACTTGTATTTTAATACAAGTATATTTTACGTTGTTGCCAATCCACCACCTTGAAAGCGTGTTTGATCAAGAATTCAGTCTGAAACTGAAATGAGAACAGAAGATATTATTGCTGGGTTTGTTTTCTAGTTGATCATCAAGATCAAGTATATACACAGCGGCAAATGTACTGTTGGGATTTCTTGTTAACTTTATACTGGGAAATGCTTTGTTACGTTCAGTAGTGTGTAGTGTAAAAAGAGCGCTAACTGCAAATGAAATCCTTCTTACTAAAAGCAGTTTTAAATTCTTGAAGAGAGATCGGAGGATTAGGCTTATTCTTACATAGATAATATTCAATTTGTAAGTAGAACTTAAATTGAGAGAGGAAATCTATACCCTTGGGAATACTACCCAGAGTTTTCTGTTGAAAATATGAAATATTTCGCATGAAAAATAAGAAAGTTATAGGGATGTTTAAGAGTAAGTTTATAACCAAACAAAAAGTCTTGTTTTGAAAAACAAAACTGTCTACCAAGTATAGTGCCTGCTCAACATCAAGAATGAAATTAGAAGTAACTTTACATTCCCAGAAAATATGTTCAAGTCTTTCATCGTTTTCTCCACAAAAAGTACACCTAGGATTTTCCTCCTTCCCCATGCGATATAAAAGATAATTAGTGCTTCTATGAATGAAACGAAACTGGAAGTAGTGAAGCTAATTACTCTCTCTAAGAGATTTAAATGGAATAAGAAAGATATTTCACCATTGTATGTCGTTAAGATTGAAAATATGGTTCCATTTAGAAACTGCTCTTTTTATAGGGTTGTTTTGCTTGTTTGCTTTCCTGTTTAGTATTTCTTATTTGTAATGTTTTGCTTCTCAACCTTGTACAAGTCGCGATCGTTATATTTGAATAGTATTATTGTACGTTTAGTCTCTGCGGCTGCACTGTACTGTATGTATTGATATTGTTATGTACTATTAAAACTAACCATAAGAAAATAATAAATTGTTAGGCAATGATTGAGTTGTATTGTAATACTAAAGAACTCACAAAATTATCATGTCTATTTGTATAAATGTCAAATGAGTCAATAAAAGAGATGGAAAATAAAACTAAAAAAGTGTGTCCAATAAGATGATATGCTGTATTACAGTCAAGATTTAACCTGATGATCTTAAATGCAGGAATTGTTATAGTTTCACTTTTTGTTGTTTTAGGAACTGAACCTACAAAGAGAAAGACTCCTTCAAAACCAGCTTCATCATTCCTTCAAGAAGTCAGAGAACCAGCTGAAGAGGGCACTGTCATTGCGCAAGGGTGAAATCAAGGTAAGTCCTGGGTCCATGTTGTACTTCCAGGTCTACTTGTAGTTAAGCAAGACTGTTTCCCTAGTGCTGCAAGGGTGAAATCAAGGTAAGTCCTGGGTCCATGTTGTACTTCCAGGTCTACTTGTAGTTAAGCAAGACTGTTTCCCTAGTGCTGCAAGGGTGAAATCAAGGTAAGTCCTGGGTCCATGTTGTACTTCCAGGTCTACTTGTAGTTAAGCAAGACTGTTTCCCTAGTGCTGCAGCTTTCATTTATTTAGGCAGATGGTGACAACTGATAGGTGTACAAGTACTTTGAGTACTTACACTTCAGCAGCCCTTTTACTATAGTGTGATAAGTGTAATGAATTTAGTCTGTATTTTGTTTCTTTCTGGTTAAATAGACAATGTATGGAGATCTAATGATGGCTGATGGGGAATATGGCGGCTCGAAGGGTCGACGATGGAAGGTGGATTGGAACAAGGCTCCTCAGCCAATTCAGATCAAGTTAAAGTGTCTGAGAGGTGTCAAGGACAAACTTCCAAGTAAGTTCTAAAGATTCTTGATAGTAGTAGTAACCACTGAGTAATGTCTCCGTGGCTGTTACATTTTCCTGTGTTATGGTAGGTAGCATTCTGTAGGCTCATTCTTGGATGTTCCTAAAATAGAAGTCTTTCCCTGGTGTTCCTAGAGTTTTCACAATGACACTTTAAGATAATCGTTCTGGTGTAACGAGCTGTGTTTTCCGCATAATCAAGTTTTTTCGATTATTTTGTAAGATGTCTCAGTTGAATCTGGTGACATTTATCTTACAATTTTGGTCATATGCAGAAGTTCAGTTTGTCTGACGAAAGAATATATTTAACATCTGATAATATATTGATTGAAAAGAAACTAGTTGCATGTAAACATGCAGACAAACACAAACAAACAGACAACCCAAAAGCAAAGCAAAGAAAGCACCAGAGACATCAGTTATACAGCCAATGAGCTGCTTCTAGTGAACTATTCAATTACTTCCATGTTAAGTAGATGAAATTAAACTACTGTTAGAGAGTTCATTTCAGAGCAAAGAGTTTCATTTCCATTAGGTGGCCGCTATGTTCTGATGTTGTCCCTTTATGACCGTCTGGGAGGACATGTCTTGAGGTGGTCCAGCCTAAGAGGCCAGGAATGGGGAGGAGCTACCCTTCCTCTGAATCACGATGGAAATTTCTTCAATGTTGAGATGAGTGTAAGAAACAATTTCATTTAATAATTCATTTTGGATTCCTTGCCGAAGGCAAAAGGAGTCTATGTGATGCTGATGGCATGTGTATTTGTGTGTTGGTATGTGACACTTTCTTGTAAACGCTCTAACTTCAGAAGGATAAGTGGGGTATATTTCATATTTGGTATTCAGGTTCCCCTTAGGTAGAACTGGGTTTGGGATTGCTGTTGGTATTGGTTAAAGGTCATTTGAAGTCTGCAGTCTGAAAACATTGTTTACACAATATGTCAAGAAGTGGAAGTTGTAGGAAGTTCAAACTTGGTGTGTAGCTTACCATTGGTGAGTAGACAATCTGAAGTGTCTTTCATGAATGTCAATTTTAAGTCGTTTGAGGTCAACAGAGGGAAAAAAGTGTGAAAATCTTGTAAACATGATATCTCAAGGAAGGTCCCCTGTGCAGTTCTAATATTTG
>JAIPMN010041668.1:0-14347 GCA_020650975.1 Apostichopus californicus
ATATTTGCAAAGGAACTATGTTCGTTTGTTTATGACAGCATGTTCAGAACGCCATGACTTTCAGAGATACCAGTCTTAAATAATAAAAGTTAATTCATTGTTATGATCGCGATCTTTGAGAATACTTTCCATTTTGTTACTCCTCGTTAGTTACTAATGATTTACTTATGTATTGTATGAAAAATGACCTCACTTTCTTAAACTATTATTGCTTTCATTTTCATTGATCTTTACTCCTAAGAACGGAAATGTAGAAGCGACATCACATTTGCAACTAACACACAATGTAAAACTGTAAAACACAACTGTTGGCAATCCAATTCTCAACAAATATCCAAGAATGTGTCCTGCCTCAGTTTGCTAATAATTCCAGAATTGTTACGAACGCAGGACACAAGGTTTAGCCAGGGACACAAACTATATAAACTGCTTGTGTTCGACAAACGGATCTTGTTGTTGTAGTTCTTGAGAAACAATACATTTTCAATTTTAAACAAATAATTTTTATATATTTATCTTCCATTTTCTCTTTTCCCATTCAACAAATATACATTAACGGAAGGAAACAGTAGCACATACATATTATTTGCATATATAGACAATGCACTTGTCTTAGATGCACTTCTATTAACGGAAAGTTTTAGCCAAAGAGACGACATCTTTATGCTGCTTACGTCCGACGGACTTTTTTTCCGTGAGAAACAAAGCCAAAGTACACACACTTATAACTAGGCGAATGAATAGCATAACAAAACACATGATTATTGAATGAACATTTTTCTTTCCTTTATAGATGCACAACTTCTTTTCAATAGTACCAAACTATGTTCGATCATCATCTGTTTCAATAAAGAGCTGCAACATTTGGATTACTGAGATTTTCATTAAAAGTACCTTATGGTGCTTTTCCAAATTTCCCTAGATTTATTTACTAAATTACCCATTGTCACAAAACTTCTCGCATCTACTGTGCTCAATGAGCACAGAGTATGTTGTTCAAGAACAACTGCTTGTAACATTTATTTATCCTGTGTAGAGATAGCAGAGTTTGTGATATAGGCCATCGATGTGTGCAGTCAAATTGCATAACGTTAGGCCTTGTATCGACGACAACGCTCATGGATCTAAGGTGCAGCTGTATTGTTTTTGAGACTATCACGTTATATCTGAATCATTGTTGTGATAAAAAATGTTATGAGTTAAGACCATTTATACATCTTAAATCTCACAATATGTTCATTCTCTCCTTATGAGATTTGTCAAAGTAAAATGTACATTCTTATCACAGTACTTTCTTTGTTGCAAACTTGCGTAAATTTTCGCGGCCCCTTTTAACCACGTGCTCGAGTCATAAATAGTTGTACAACGTGAGTGTATAAACTACTTCACACATCGTAAGAAGTAGCCATTGAAGTGGAGTTTTGTAATCAAATTACGTAAAATTTATTTACATACTATAATTCGAGAGGGGTCGGAACTGGCCGGTTTTGGGCCGACTTGCCTGTAGTGGACGGGGACGAGTTTCAATAAAATATATAATCAATATGTGTTATAGTCATTCTTGTAACCAGAGCTATGCGGTATGTTAAACACAAACACCGTGGAGACCCTATAATTGTTTTCATTACTCCACACAAGGAGCGTTTTCTGTTAAAATGTTACTTGATTATTATGGTATGTTAATAATACGTGTAATTTTTATCACTAATTGTCTTATGATTGTGCGTAACTTAACGAATCGTGCGTCTTTTACTTTCAGAAACCATTGTTATTTATTTTAAACTATTAAAATAAAGTC
This sequence comes from Apostichopus californicus, assembly GCA_020650975.1. Lineage (NCBI taxonomy): Eukaryota > Metazoa > Echinodermata > Holothuroidea > Aspidochirotida > Stichopodidae > Apostichopus > Apostichopus californicus. The sequence goes on from JAIPMN010041668.1 coordinate 1,799, forward strand.
ATATAGAAAGTAAAATATCTATAATAATAGTCAAGTCAATTTTTTATCACTAATTGTCTTATGATTGTGCCTAACTAGACGAATCGTGCGTCTTTTACTTTCAGAAACCATTGTTTTTTATTTTAAACTATTAAAATAAAGTCATATAAAAGGTAAAATATCTATAATAATAGTCAAGTCAAGTTTAACATTAACAAGAATAAAGCTAATTTTACTAACCAGGAAGAAACTGTCATTTGCTTCCTGGAGGCAGCTATTGCGATTTTTCATAACAGTTTTATTCAGCGTTAAGATTTGTTTCCAGTTACACCAACGAAATATTGCAAGAATCCTTTGACCCACTTATGGACGCGAAAACCTATTTAATACAAGTGTCACTTTACATAAGATGGTTGTTATTCGCCCTCACAGTTTCTTTATCAGGTAAGTGTCAAATTATTTGAATTTTTAAATTAGTTCAACGATAGGAACAAATCTATAAATCGCCAGTTTAGATATATTCGATAAATTACAATTCAATTCACATATTTCCATTTATTTCAAATACGTCACGTTTATCGCTGCCTTCAAACCATAATGCTATCGAACAAATTAAATTTATAGACGGGAAATACTTTCCTCTTAAAATGTGATACAAATGCCTAGTTGTTGTCACTTTTACGCCAGACGATTGTGTTCAAGTTTATGATGTGTGCTATTCAAATTAATTACCATGAATTTAATCATTTAAACGATCAGGAAGAGAGCGATGAAGCACAAATTGCCAGCCTAATATATTTTTTAATACTCTTGTCTCTTTGTGAAACTAAACATGCGAAAGGCACTTACTATAATCAAGGGCTTTGGCGTCAATCCAGGGGGGCGGGGGGACACGCCCCCCCCCCACATTTCGATGGGTGGGGGACACAATATCAAATGTCCCCCCCCCCCACACACATTTGGAAAAAGAGTAGTGTCGTGGCTCTATTTGGTTAGAGCTTACAAATCTCAGGATTCATATCATCGAATATCACTCAATATTGCTGAATGGAGAATTCCACCCAGATCTCGTGAGTTGGTACCCTGAGCTCTCTGACAATCTTAAGCTTAGTCTGCCTTTCTTTCGAGGCCAGTTCCAGTCGTCGTCGGTAGAAGGGTATAGACAAATATTCAAGTTGATGAATCCAGCGGTACGGGCTATGTTTGGTGAAGTCGAAACTCTCTTGCGGTTGCTCCTCGTCTCCTCCGCCAGTTCGACTTGCCCGAAAAATATAACCAAATTTTTTCGCGCGCTACGCGCGCGTTCCACATGTTAAAGTGCATAGCATATAGACATGCATCGGTTTTTACATCGCATGCAAATAGCATACAATCATTTTCCGTCTTATTACCCTTCCATATTGGTTAGAATTATTTGGAAGTCGTTACAATATTAATGGTAATAATAATATAAGTTTAACTACTGAAAACACATTGGGGGGGGGGTGGGGGGAGGGCTAATAGATTTGTGAAATGGGTACAAATGTATGGAAAAAAATTCCGAACAAAAGTGCAGTCGCGAAATATTGGGTTTCTGACTGACACTGACACTGACCGTATCGTTGACGAGTAGCGCGAGGGTGGGGGTAACAAAGCAGCAGTCGAAATTTTCTGGCTTCAAAACCCAGTGATTTTTTACAAAAAAAACGAACTAGCTGCTTAGAATTTATCTGCACTAATGATGCTGTCAGGTAGGTCTATTATCACCATTAATTATCAACTGGACTGTATTGACATTATGTTTTTGTGAATACAGATTAGTACACACACCTATTGCTTGAACGTCCTCGGAAGCAAAGGTTTGAAATCAACAGCAGGTCGTTGGTTAGGTGCAACCCTGTCAAATCTTTCACTCCTAAAATCCGGCCCATTCATTCAAGAAGGTTGCCCACCCCTGCTATAGGCCTATATCTGAGGCCATGGGTCATTCCTTGACCGACTTGGTGCAATATAATGTGCCCATTTCGATGTAAATTTATTCACAGATTGTTAGTTGTCATGGGTTCGAACAAATGAGGGGTATTCTATCCTGAAACATAGAGCAAAATGGGGCTGGGGTTCCAGTTCGCTGCATCATTTGTCAACTTGCACTGGGTTCAGTCTAATGTTCATGTCAACTGGAAATAATCCACCAAAAATTAAGGCCGCATGAACTTTATTGCAGATTTCCTGATTGACGAATTTGTAATTTTCTCCCGAAATGACGCAACTAGATGGCTGCTATCCAGCCTGGCAAGTGCCATCTCCAGCGATCTGGCAGGTATTGGAATCTGAAATTTTCTTGGTTATTGTTCCAAAATACTCAGTTATTTGAAAAACAAATAATCTGTTGAAATAAAGGTTAGTTCGTTAGTCAATTTCCTTTGGTCTTCAATATCCTAATTATGTAGTTGTTCCTCAAACAAAAGTAAATGTTTGCTTATGTTGCAGTATCACTGAACGAAAGCACGGAAATTCTAACACGATTTGGTACCGTTGGGAAAATAGAATTAAACTTCGACACGAGTGGACATGTACCATTCGTCACGTGGACTTTGCCGCAATCAACAAGCTTTCAACATGATTTACAAGTAGACAATGTAGTTAAGACGACTAGAGACTACATGTCTACTGTTGCGGAAGACGGCGTGTTTACTGCACTGGAGATTTACAATGTCAACTTTCTTGATGCTGGTACATATACCTGTCGTATGGATTTTTCGGACACAGGAATTTCTTCAGAAAGATCCATTCAAGTTTCAGTTATCGGTGAGACCCAAACATTTCATAGATTAAAATATTACTGTGTAATGTAAAAGTCGACAGACTCTGTTAAGTAGTTTCCACTTTAATCTAGCTAAATCAATGTTCAACGCTTTTAGTCCCTTTTGCTCCCGCAGCTTTTCCATCCGTGTCAATGAGAAATGATGCCACAGAAAATGAGACAATTTCAGCTACATGTTGTGTAAATGTATCCCTTACAGTAGAGGACAGCATCATGTGGAATCTCAATCAAAGTGGATCTCTGCTAATTTTGAAAGAAGTGAAGACTAACTCCGCAGAGGAAGTTATTAAAAACATGTGTAGTGAGATTACCTTTGAAGTGCATCGCAGCTACCATCGTCAATTGTTAAGGTGTTCGTTGCGTAAAGAGATGACTGTCTACTCGGAAGTGGCAATGGACGTACAATGTTAGTAATACATCTGTACCATACGTTGTATCATATTTCACAGTCATGCTGATTAAGATATATAAAAATGAAAATGAGTTTTTTAATTTTCGTTTTTCAGATGTCTAAGAAGGTGTAAGCTTAGAAACTAAATCTATATAAATGCTCATACAGGAAGTTACAAAGTTCGTACATTATCATGTATTCTAGTTCATTGTCAAGAGGGAGACGTCCACTTTATGTATATTGCCTTTGTAACGTATGCTGTGAGACACATTGTATGCTATTTCATTTCATTTAATTTCACGCTAGTTTGCGTTATCCCAATAGATCAGTCTTTTTCTTTAAACCAAATCATTTATTCCAATAGTGGCAGATGATTGTATAATTCCTTTCCATGCGGTACACACATGATTGATATTATAAATTAAATTATGTCTTGAACACGCTAATTCTGCATTATGTAAATACATTGCTATTGTTCTTTAAACCAATTCATTGATTCCAATAGAGATCGGTGATTGTTTAAATTGTTAAACTGTTTGCAACGTAGATCCAGCTTCAATCCGATACGAAGAGAATGGCTTACGTCATCTATCTGTTCACCAGTTTGCCAACGTTTGCTGCATTTCTGAGGGTAACCCTAAACCAAGTGTAGAATTACAATGGCTGTCAACAGAAGGAGATTGGAAATTCCTTTCCAACGTTGCTGAGTATGTTTATCATAGAGAACAATTCATTTATTGGACGTTCATGATACACGTGGCCGTGAGACAACCTCTGCAAGTCAGATGCTTAGCTATCAACAAGATTCCCCCAGCTGCAACGACTAAAATATTGAATCTTGTAGCTAAATGTAAGTCTTCATTTATGAAAAAGTAACTTAAAAATAGAGGTGAATTTATTACCGTTCACACTAAAAGGTATTAGTTGGTTTTGTTCTTCATTTTACCAGAATGTTTTGAAATATTGTTCTTCACAGTTCCTAACGTGTTCCACAAATTTAACGCCTGAGTTTAGGTTTCGTTATCAATAAACTGACAATACCTTCGAAAAGAAGCTCTTTATGTTATGTCATCTTATATCACTTTCCATAAACACAATAGCAAAGCAGTCTACTGTTAACTACTGAAACCGTTTAACATTTGCAGCACAGCATAAAGGATATATGTTTAATTTAATTGTTGTGTAACAGATCCAGTCAGTGTACGTATGCTGAGCCCCTCAACTACTGTCCCCGAAGGAAGTGACATCATTATTGAGTGTCAGTCTGACGGATATCCTCCCCCTGATACAATGTTAGTAATGCCGAACATGAATGGATCTGAGGGGGCACACCTTCCCATCAAAGCCAAGATGAACAACAAAAGCATTGCTACTTGGAAGTTTCAGCTTAAAGGCGTGACAATGAACAAAACTGGGGTATATCAGTGTGTGGCTTATAATTCAGAAGGATATTCGTCAAGTGAGACGATTGAAATAAATGGTAAGTTCGCAACTGTGTGTCTAATAAAGTGTGCGTTTGCCAGCAGATTCACTAAAGCTCAAATCATTCTGAAATAGTTCAAAATACGGCATACAAGATTTCTTTCTTTAAATTTTCTGTAAAAGTTAATGCTTCATGGTTATCGCTGAAGGAGACGTGAACTAGTCCTTCAGACAAAGTACTGAATCAATGCTCACGGTCTGCTTAGTCACAGTTGGTCTATATATAATGTGTGTGTGTGTTTTAATTTATCCGTTACTGACTCCACTCAGTAATACGTATATTCAATTTTCTTTTTTTTCTTTTACAGTGACATCTAGGGTGTATTTAACACGAGAATTATTAGCAATCGTAATTTCAGCAGTTCTCGCTTTCACTTTTCTGGTGGCTCTGCTAATACAAATATTAAAAAGTAAGTACATCATATCATGGTTTCACTTTAAGCTATGTATAAGACAGAATTGAACGAGATAGTAATGGAAAGCACTGTGAACTCTGTTAGTTATTAAGGAAAGTCTGAAAACGATATTGCCATACATTCAAATGTATAACAAATGCGACTATTTAAAGCGCTTTAATAATGTATTAACATTTGTTTTGAAAAAAACAAGTTTAAAATACTGTTGTTACAATAAAATTGTATAAGTTTCCTAAAAACACAAATCGATGCTTAATTCCTATGTTTTAGCAGATAGATGCAATATTTATACATATATTTATACACACACACACACACATATATATATATATATATATATATATATATATATATATATGGACATACTATCAGCGTCCATAGACTAGTGGGTAGTGTGTCCGCGCATAAAGCGGGAGGCCCGGGCTCGAATCCCAGTGGAGGCTGGAAGGCTTTTCACTGTTCTGGGTTTTCCAACTCGCTGCAATTTCAATTATATATATATTCATTAGCCTTTGTCGTTTACTTCCATTTCATTTTACGGAGTCTGTTCAAAGTAACTCTTTCGAGATCCGGCTCTAGGAATCACAAATGATTTCGAGTTGGTTAGCATCATGTTTGATCCCTAGAGTAAGGCAAATATGTCACTAGTATTGTCATTGGTACTAGAATTGTTTGATAAAGGTGAAAAACGCCTACAGTAGAATTACGACCTTTCTTACCGGTTTCGAACCTCTGGACAAACAATCAGCGTCCTTAGCATAGTGGTTAGGGTGTCCGCATATAAAGCGGAGGCCCGGGTTCAAATCCCGGTGGAGGCTACTTCTCAAAAGTAAATAAAAATGTCTTCAGTTATCCACAAGTTGTGATGCTTCAGTCCAGTACTGGCAACAATTGTATTTCTGAGATATTCATGCTAAAAGTAGTCTATGGTGCTTTTCCAAATTTCCCGTGATTTTATTGGCTAATAGTCCCTTACCCATTGTCCGCAAACAGTATGGCATCTGCAGTGCTCAATGGGCCAAGAACAACTACTTGTAACGTTATTTCCCCTGTGTAAAGATTGCGAAGTTGTGTAATAGGGTATAAAATGAGGGTATTCAAATATTATAACGTTAGGTCTTGTCACAAGTTTCGACGTCAAAGTTCATGGTTCTAAAGTGCAGCTGTATCGTTTTTGAGACTATCGCGTTATATCTGAACCATTGTTTCTATCACAAATGTTATGATTTGCAGAAAATTTATAAATTTATGGAAAGCTATCATCTCCGAAAAGGACTTCCCATCTCACAATAATTTCATTCTCTCCGCATGAGATAAAGTAAAATTTACATTCATACCAATGTATACGTTCTTGAGCTATAATATTTGTGCAACGTTAGTGTGTAAACTACTATATTTCTAAAGTAGCCATTGAAGTGGAGTTTCGTAATCGACCTTAAGTAAAAAGTTATTTACATACTGTAAAAGCGAAAGGGGTCGGATATGCCCAGGATTGGGCCGACTTGCCTGTAGTGGACGGGGTAAAGTAAAACTCGCTCACTTTTGAATAAAACATAAATCAATAAGTGTTATATAACAAAAGAAATGTCATATGTAAAACACAAACACCGCGGAGACCCTTTAATTATTTCATCATACCACATAAGGAGCTTTTCCTGTTAAAAGACTACTTGATTAATATGATATGCTAATATTATGTATTATGTTAGCACTTATTGACGCCGTATTACTCGACGGATCGTGCGTCTTTCACTTTCAGAACAAATTATTAGCATTAATTATTATTAAAAAAAAGTCATATACAAAATAAACTCTTATTATAATAAACTCAAGTTTTATATTAACAACCATAAAGCTCAGTTTGCTTAACAGAAAAGAAACAGTCGTTTGCTTCCTTGAGGCAGCTATTGCGATTTTTCAAGAAAGTTTTATACAGCGTCAAGATTTGTCTTCAGTTCAATCAACGAAATTTTTCAAGAATTCTTTAACCTACCTATGGACACTAAAACCTATTTAATACCACTTTGGCCTTACACAAGATGGTTGTTATTAGCTTTAGTAGTTTCTTTGTCAGGTAAGTGTCTTATTATAAGAATTCAACTAAAAGGAACAAATCTATGATACTCCAATATAGATATATTCAATAAATTTCTATTCAAGTAACTTATTCCATTTATTTCAATGAGCCAGCCTATACTTTGGTTACAAGTAGTATTAGTTCACTTATTGACAATAAACTTAGCACCATGGATGCTAATGTTTTGGATGATTCTTCAGGAAATCTCAGATATAAATGAAAACAGATATAAATGACCACTTTCTTCAATACCTCTCAGATTAATGATTGTCCCAAAATACGCTTCCGAAATTATTCTGGTAAAAACGTTCAGTCCTTCATTTCACACATCGTACAAATTGCCTGGCAACATTTTTTAGATGCAAATGACACAAATTCTGCTTAAAAAATATTCTATCAAATTTGCAGAAAACTTATATAAAAGCTTTCCGTGGGTTGAGCTCAAACGTACTAATGAACATAAGTACTTTGGTTTACTATAAGCCTCATTCAGTCAGTGAAACATAAATACAAACGTGATAGAGACTTTTCAAAACAATCTACTCAGGAAAAGAAATCACATTATCAAAATTATCAATTAATGTACTTCAAAGAGATATTAAAAAATAAATAAATTAATTAATGATATTGAACGTACTTGGCGAAATAGCAATGAAATTTTGCATAAAACCGCAACATTTTCAGACAACCCTGACAACTTTGATGATGAGCATGATCTTTTTTATCTTTTCCTCAAAGTATTGCTCATGATTTAACATTTTTGTTACAAATCCTAGTCCGTCACTTGCTCAAAAGATAACCAACTCAAAGCAACCCTTACTAAATGTTCCTAGCTCCTACAAATGTCCCGGAGGTTGTAATAACAGGCTACAACTATCTAGACCCTGTTAGAAGACTACTTGATTAGTACGATATATTAAAAATACGTATTGTTTTTAACACTAATTGTCTTATTACTGTCACTAACTGACGAATCGTGCGTCTTTTACTTTCAGAAACCATTGTCATTTACATAAACTAATATAATACAGTCATATAGAAACTAAAATATCTATAATAATAGTCAAGTCTAGTTTAATATTAAGAAAAATACATTTCAGGTTGCTTAACAGGAAAGAAACTGTCATTTTCTTTCTAGAGGCAGCTATTGCGATTTTTCAGAAAAGTTTTATTCAGCGTCAAGGTTGGTCTTCAGTTCTACCAAAAATCTAGCAAGAATCCTCAACAGTTGTTATGGACGTTAACACCTATTTAAAACAATTGTCGCCTTACACAAGATGGTTATTATCGGCACTGAATAATACGTAAATCCCATTTTTTGTTTGTTTTCTTTTGTAGTGACATCTAGGGTATATTTTTCACGAGAATTATTGGCAATCGTCATGTTAGCAGTTCTTGCTTTCATTTTTCTGGTGGCTCTGCTAAGACAAATATTAAAAAGTAAGTACATCATAAACATGGTTTCACTTTAAGCTATGTTTAAGACAGAATTGAACGATGGAACATTGATAAACACTTACAAATATATTCCCCTTTGTTCTACAAAAGTTTAAAATACTGTTACAGCAGGTTAAATAAAGTTATTTAAAAACAGTAATCGAGCCTTAATGCTTTATGTCATTGAAATGCATGTTTATTTACCGAAGCTGTTGTCCAATAGAGATTTAAAGAGAAAAATGCTTCAAATTGCAGGTGCGTGTTAGTAGTATGGTTTATCAATTTAATTTCCAACTCAAAACTAGTCTTATTATCTTTTCAGACAGACGCGATAGAAGTTGCGTATTCTCTTACGAACGTGAAAGGTATGTATTGAAATATACAACATATTATACGTTGATAACTTAGCAAATTATACCTATTTTTTCTTACATCTGCCGTTACTAATCGAGACTACAGCAGCTAATGTATTCAAGAAATGCACGAATCCAGGAACAGTTATTGTCATTTTCCAAAAGAAAACCCTTTTCCATCCAATAGAAGTGTTTGCATGTATTTACGACTGAACAGTAACTACATAGCACGTTAGCACAGTAAATAATGTACTATACCACGTACGTATTTGTAGCACACGTAAATGACCGTTATCGGTTTGTGTTGCTATACCAACTATGTCCTTGCGTCAGATCGTTGTGCTGTTCAGTGTATAGCATCATTCTTACCTTACCAGCCTGGGAATCTTCTTTATGAAAAGCTACTGAATCCAGAGATATTTCGCAATGCAAATACTGCATAATTGTACGAAAGGTTTATATTCAAAACTTCGTTCTTGCCATCATAGTCCAGATTGAAGTGTAGAAAAGCGTTACATGCACACAACAACAAAGCGGTATGCTGAAGAAGGCATATCGAAGGAAAGACATTTGTTTTTACATTTGTAGTTTTTATGAGGTTTTGATTCTATTTTAATTGTGAGTTAAAAGTTATTTGTAAATGTTTTGCATTTCTTGAATATATTTGGTCAGTTTGTTGTTTGCTTAAGTTTACAGTTTAATTTTAAATCGTGTACGATTTCCACGCATAGCATAGTTGTCATGCTCTTGATGAAATTAATATAGCTGGTGGTAGTATATACGATTAACTTTTATAAAACCTATTTTCCTTTCTCTCTTTTTCTTCATTCTTGCTAACTAAGTCTATGGTCGATTTAGATTTCAGAAAGAAGAGAGCAACAGTGAAAATGACAAGAAAGAAAGACAACAAAGTGAGTACTATCACAATTACCCAGCAGGCATGCAATGTAGCTGTTTCCTATACTTACAATCTAAATAATGCACCATTTTAACATGTAAATCGCTCTTTTAAGCACTTTTTTATGTGGACGTCTTGATTATCTTATTTTTAATGACGTTAGAAGCTTTATATTAGGTATCCTAACAATATAAGTATTGCTACCAAGATGAGCACTTGGACAATATTAATACAATTATGAAATTCTCTTTCTTTTTCGTCTTCATATCTCCTGATACAGAAACGTATATTGCTATAATTACTCAAATTGCTTAATATTTCGTATCGTTGTATTTTCGTCCATGCACTCCACAGGCACTCATTGTTACGCGACCACTGATCTTAGATATGATTGGTATGTAAATCCCTTTGTTACTTAAATATTTCCTTAAGAATCTAAGATTTACCCCAAAAAATATATGTTACAATATTCCACTTGAAAGTTTTAATAATATATTATTTCAACTAACAGAAATAGAGATGTAGTGTTTGTTCCTGTATCTAAGCAGATTTTATATTCAAGAATTACCATTAGCCATATCTGTAATGATATCATGTATTTAGTGCATTGAATATAATAGGCATACATAAACAAAAAATATCATGTTTCTTTCTCAAATTTTGATTATACATTGACCCCGCACATTCAACATTAGCTTAACATAATGTTAATATTAATACATTACAATTAATATACGCAAACGTCCGTGACGTGCTCATGAAAGCCGAACTTTTCAGTGAATCATGTTTGTAATTCTTTCTTTTTTTCACTTTTTGTATTTCCAGCTGTGATGAGGACAATAATTGGGAAAATGAGCCCGGTCCCTTCGTCGATTGTGTCGAAGATTATTCGTCTGGGAATACATACTTTGTTCTTAATAAGGATTAGCAATAAAACAATAAAAACAATTTCGCTCTTTCAAATTCTTTAAAATACAGCCAGTTTGTACAATGTTGAAATGCTGTTACATATACTATACTGTGGTATCATACCAGGCTTCAAAGCACTATTACTGTGAGTACAAACAGTTCCTAACCTTTATCTTATAGGAAAACTATATCCATTACGCTACTTCTGTCAGTAAAACTGTTTTGAAACATAATATGAAAAGAAAGGGTGTATACAAAAGTGGCTCAACTTGTGATCGCAAAGACATAAAGGAAATGAATATGATTTAGTACAAAAAACATCGAATATCAAATAGCTGTGCATCAAATGAATTATCCTTTTGTTTGTGTGTGTTCTTCTTGTAAAGTGCATTCTCATTGAAGGTGCTATTGCCATTATGATCAAACGTGATGCTTGGATTCTTGAAAGTTCAAAACATATATCGCATTCTATTTTGATGTACAATGCTTATGTGTTTAACCTCCGTGTTTTCCTTTCCCATGCATAAAATGTACGTTAACTGAACGAAACAGTAGCACACAAATATTTGTTGTATATATGCAATATATGCAGTGCACTAGCTTGTCTTTCATTATTCGGTTAACTCTTTTTTATTTGCTGGGAATAATATTAGAATTGATGAATGCAATGAAAATTATTTATAAGAAGGAATTGTGTTCGTTCATTCATAACAGCATCTTCAGAACGCCATCACTTTCAGAGTCACCATTTGAGAATACTAATGCCGTGAAAAAAATTATCACAAACCGATTGCCTGAAATGATAATATTTGTTGGAAATTTTAAGATATATTTTGTTATGATAGAGATCATTGAAAATACTTTCCAGTTTGTTATTTCTCGTTTATGATTTACTATAGCAAATATTGAGCACGTTCCTTATTACATCATATGTTTTGTAGAAACAAGAGTACCAACACAATCTGTACTATAAATATTAACACTTTGGTCTCTGTACTGTCTATAGTCTGTTGTATTTATGAACCCCGACCTCACTTTATTATGTTATTTTTGCTTTTATTTTCATTATTGAATTTTCCTACTAAGAATGGAAGTGTAGAAGCAACATCACATTGGCGACTTACACACACTGCAAACCTGTAAAAATTGAAATTAATCGTTTTAGACAGTTCTAGGTTTATAAATATTTATAAATATATTTTAGCTATATAGTGGGTATTCTCTAGAAGAATGTAAGAACATACAACGATGACCAAAATGAGATGGAGGAAATGTCTATTATTTATATCCATATTTATTATCCTCTCGAAATATTTTCTCATTTTCTCTAAATATCGAGAAATACTTTTTGTTTCACAGTCTCGTCTTGGTTTTCTTTGCCACTTCTGACTTGCCTTCTGAAGTGCCATTTTTTATATCTAGATCCCCTAATGGGAACAATATATTTTCAAATGGCAAGGAGTGGGAAACCCTTGAGAAGTAAGTCCCATTCTGGCGTAGATCCAGTGTGGAGCTTCTCACAAAACTCGTACAGGAGTATTAGTATATAGTTATGACCTAATTATAGACGTAATTGTAAAACTAATGTATAGTATTATACTAATGGACGTCAAAGGGATTTTATTCTGGCTGATGGACCCCAACCTGCCCCCTCCCCTCCCCTCACCCACCAACCTGACAGTCTTCTTATCGATACCACTTGATTAACAATTGCACTTGTATTGTATTTTTACGATTTTGCATAGCATTTTGCGATGCGGTCCGGATAAATTATTCCCCGGAAGTTGACCATTTTCAAGACATT
>JAIPMN010041669.1:4656-15450 GCA_020650975.1 Apostichopus californicus
AATGAGCATGGTGAACACAAAGAGATAGATGTAAGGGGATTAGTAGACAAGGGATGGAGAGAAGAAAGAAATAAACCAACAGGGGAAGAGGAGAGGTAGGAGATAAACAATAGAGGGACAAAGATAGGATTAAGGGAAGGGGTAGGGGGAATTTATACTTAAATGGATTGATACAGTTTTAAAGAGAGGCATCGTTGTGTGGTGTAACTTACCGAGATATGAGTACGTAGTGGGCCCAGCAGAGAAGATGGTGGTCAGGGCGGTAGGGCAGATGGTCACCACATTGGAGGGCAAGGATGACACAGGTACTTCAGTAAACTGACCCACAGCTACCGCACATACCAGTGAATTGGTATCAAAGTCACATCTAAAATGTTCAAAGCATATAACACAATGTCTATGATGTGTGTTAATGTTCTTCACTAAGAGATTAAATGAGGATGTTCAATCAAAACTATTAGTAACTTGGGAACCCCTACACGACAGTAGTATAGTAGGACTGCCATGTCCACACCCACAGCCATAGAATGCTATAATTACCTTCCCCTACAGGACAGTAGTATAGTAGGAGGATTGTCATATCCACACTCACAGCCATAGAATGTTAAACTTACCTTCATATGCAGCAAAATGTTCTTAAACCTCTTCAACTACATTGTAATTTATGTTTTATACCTTCTTTTCAATTTTTTTTACAAAAAAACAACAGTCATTGTGTTTTAATGCAAAAATTGAAAAATTCAACAATATTACACATAAATATTGCAGTTTCTTACTAATAAAGTGTTTGTTTTATGTAGAAGCAAATTCGAAACAGAACACTGACTTGAAAATTACGGAACAATTTTTGAAGAAGCAAATAAATCATTGGATAGGTCTGGATTGTGACCTCAGATATATGTACAAGTACAACCCAACAAGTTGATTGCATACTTGTACCCTTTTTAACAATTTGAACCATTTAATATATAATAGCTCACCTGTTACAGTAAGCACTGATAGCTTGATCCACAGGGCACAGGACTCCTAGCCCGCACCCTCCCTGTCCAACTGAACTTCTGTCGGAACATACATGTGACAATGGATTATAGCCAATACCATTGCAGCAGGCATCTGATGCTGATATCTTCTCCATACCACAGCACCGATCATTTCTGGTTAGCTTCTCGTCCTCGGAGAGATACATGTGAGCCTTAATGAATCAAATTCAAGATGCACATGTTAATAGAAGTTTACTTTCAGCAGATGAGTAGGCTTCCACTGACATAATAATAATAGTAATAAGTAATATTTATATAGCGCATAATCAGCAAAGCTGCTCAAAGCGCTTTACAAATGTAAAACCTAAAAACAAACAATAACAATAACATAAATATTAAATATATAGAACCAACAAGGCATAAAATGTAAAAGCCTAAAGCTGCAACATGTCTCCAGAAACTTGAAGGCAAATATAATAAATATCAGATTGCACTAAAGGAGACACAAATGCAACCATCATCACTGCTCTTGGCTATAGACATATCTATGATGGGCATACGACCCCTAGCCGCTAAGGAAACTCTATAACTCCATTTGGGAGGTATCAAAGATGATTTGACTGTTAATTTTCACAAATGCATAAAGTCTTGAGCAAGTCTAAAAATGACACCATAAAATTTTGTAATCTTTCTCTTTAATTCTTTCACAAGTGTCTATTTTCAGAAATGGACATGGGTTCTTTAATGTCACAACACATGTTTAAAAATATAGACAACCTTTTTGTTTTTACACTATAATGAATTTTCAGTCCTATAAATAGCCCAACATGCATCTCTGCATAATCCCTTAGTTTAGTTTTAATCAACCACTGAATCCTCCTGCTGTAATATAAAGTATGTAATCGCCTATACAATGCCATGCATGGTATGGGTATCGCAATATGTTTCCTGCTGTAACATAGAGTATGTAATCGCCTATACAATGCCCTGCATGCTATGGGTATCCCAATGTTTCCTGCTGTAATATAGAGTATGTAATCGCCTATACACTGCCCTGCATGCTATGGGTATCGCAATATGTTTCCTGCTGTAACATAGAGTATGTCATCGCCTATTCACTGCCCTGCATGCTATGGGTATCGCAATATGTTTCCTGCTGTAACATAGAGTATGTAATCACCTATACACTACCCTGCATTATATGGGTATCGCAATATGTTTCCTGCTGTAACATAGAGTATGTAATCGCCTATACACTGCCCTGCATGCTATGGGTATTGCAATATGTTCAAATACTCACTCTTGAAAATCCACTCTCAGAGGTGCAGCAGAGAGCAGTTTCAGGAGCGACATATTCCAGTCCACAGCAGACGTTGTTCGGAATGGGTTCGTAAGCTCTACCCTCTCCGACCTCTTCACAACAGACCCTATTCGTAGGAACCACAGACGACCCACAACATTTGGAATTAAACCCGTCACTGAATGTACCTGCAAGATTCCAAAAATACAACCAAAGAGGATAAGAAAATGATAACTTTTCCATACAGACGTCTGCCACAACATTTACAGACGGATGGTTGGGACTTATTTCATTTTTAAAGCAGTCACACTCCAGAAGTTTTTAGAGTCATTTTGACAACTGCAATTTTACGTCCATTTCTATATACTGCACGAAAATTACTTGACAGTTACATTTTGTTATCACTAGATTTTATGAATGGGATAGCCAGAGACAACCGTGATCTCTTTCATGTCATCCTGCCCTCTCTCTCCCTCTCCCTGAGCTTGGCACTGAAGGAGACTATCGATAGAATCGACCAATGGGAAGTGATCATTCACACATATTTATCTTGTTTATGAAAAAGTATTCCTACACTTTATTAGTTAATTAAGATACTAATCGTTGACATTGCAGAAGTTAACTTCTTACACTCTCTTCAATAAAATAAAAATTGCCACATAACATGAAATTAATGTGAAGATTCTACTGTGATATCTGCATGATGATGATGAGGAGTGCATCTAATTATGAAGTGAGGGTTAACAGAAATAAAACTGTTAGCAGTTAGATCAATAGATATGTAGATACAATAAGAGACGTATGAACATTAATATTCAGTATAATCAAGAGCAAGATGTCTCTTTCATCAACAGATACCTGCTTTTGTAACAGATACCTGTCTTATCAATATGTACCTGTGTTATCAATACGTACCTGTGTTATCAATATGCATCTGTGTAATCAAGATGAACCTGTGTTATCAATATGCATCTGTGTTATCAATATGAACCTGTGTTATGAATATGTACCTGTGTTATCAACATGTGTGTGTGTTATCACCACGTGTGTCTTTATCAATATGAACCTGTGTTGTCAATATATACCTGTGTTATCAACATGTATCTGTGTTATCGATATGTATCTACATGTTATCAAGATGAACCTGTTATCAATATGTATCTATGTTATCAATATGTAACTGTGTTCTCAATATGAGCCTATGCTATTAATATGTAACTATGTTTAATATCAAAAGTGTTATGAACAATTTGTTAATATGAATGATGACTTAGTGTATGCACACTTATGTTAATATCAACATATACCAGAGAGAGTCAGATATAACAATATGGTAAAGAGATAACACTGTGACTAAGTACTAACACTAATGAGGACATAAATCAGAAAATAAAATGGTCAATACATTGCTAGGTGAACAACAGATTCCAGAGTTATCAAAACATGTAAAGATGGCCAAATGATAACACTATGGTTAACGACTAACACGTCCTCTTGTTAGCAACAGATACCATTAGAACCAGAAGACATTACCATTGTAATAAGACTCTACTGCAAACCAAAGGAATAGAAATTTAATCACCGGGAATCTGAGAGCATGCAGCGACTGCAGACATTTATAACCAACATTTTTTATTGCTAAACTAAATTATTTAAAAAAACACAGAAGACGAGACACCTGTTATTCGAGGGAACCACACCAAGAACAAACAGACCAAACGAATAATGGAAACATTGGTTTTCAGGAAATCGTTTACAGAGAGCAGCTTTCTAATCGAGAGTTCGAAATGTAGTATGATTGTTGACCTTCCAAAAGCATTCTTACACTCTTTACACAACAACATATTTTTAAGGAGTTCTGAGCAATTTTCCAAAATTTCCAATATCAATCTAAATATTTATGCCAGGATGAAATCCTTGTGACTTTGGTCATGAGACAGATGAAGAGAAAAGCAAACAGTTATCAGAAATGAAAAGGAAAGATAAAGATCAGACCATATTTCCGCAAACTATTGGGGCACGACCCGAGAGGGGCTATGAAAATTATATTCCAGACATCAGGAAATTTATCTTATCTTAATTTATTTATTCCAGGGATGAGCCTGGTTAAAAAAAAAAAAAAATTTACGGAACTTTGCAAAAATTGCGGTATAGGCTCCAGTTTGTGTATGCTACAGTGTGTTAGGATAATAGTTTTGTCCCCGAGGTAGAAAAGAATCACGGATATTCCGAGAATTCGCAGAAAAAGCTCATGCCTGTTATTCTGAGGGGTGGTGCCTGGTGGGGGTGGGTCAGTGTCCAGGGTCGTGGGCCTGAAAGTTTGCGGACTGTTAGATTACTAGCTACTACTATCTGTCAAACACAAACATCGAGACACAATCAGATATGAATTTACCAGCCGATTCTATAAAAGTATTGCTACAGCAGAGTCCACGGCTTCTATCATAGAAAGCTCCTGGAGGAAATAATGAATGGGATCAGAAATATGGAAAATGAGAAATCAAAATATAAACCATGTCTGCGATAAAATTCAAGTTTAATACATTTCCCGGTAACACTTTCTGTAAGGACACTCTATGCTTAGCCAGATTTTTTTGAAATTGGTGGGGCAAATATAAACAAATTAATGGAAAGTAAAGGTATGTTGAATAAATTAATCCTGTAAACCGCTCATTTTCCTGCTCCCATATTTGTTAGTATCAGGTAATTGATGGGGGTTACAAATTGGGAGCTGGACATTTGCATTGTAGTATTTCTTTTTCCTTTATAGTTAATGGCACCTGCTGTTTTTAAGATAACACTCTCCAAATTTCAAACCCACTCCCTTCCCTCCGATCTCCCCCCTCTCCTTCCCCTCCCCCCTAACTTGTCAGTGCCATATATGGAATAACCAGCAGGATGCATTTCACTGGTGACTATCCAGAACCACTGAAAAGTGGATCATTAATTTATCATACAGAAAGTAAAAACAATTCCAAGTTAATTTAACTGACCTGCGCAACAAATCTGAGGTCCAGTTGAATCAAACGGGACCCCAGCACAGCAGCTGTCCCCCAACCCGACGACTGCCCTGTCTTCCGACGGATCGCTACAGCATATCTGTCCCTGGAGGACCTCCATGTATTGCCCGTTACAGCACTGATGGTCCTCCTGGCTGGAATGGAACTGCCCCCCGCAGCAGACGTACGAGCCTCCATCGGAGGGTATGGGTAGGTAGTTGGTATCACAGCACTGGTAGTCTGGTCGGTAATCATGAATACTGCCACCACAGCAAACCTATCGAAGAACAGAACATCAAAAAGTCACCTCGGCAGCCTAATACAAGGCAAAGTTTGTTAAATAATAAAATATTCTTATGGGAGATGATGATCGTTATTAACCCGGTGTACATGATCAACGGTAAAAGTCGTTAACATCAGGACTTTTGATCAATGCTATGTCACTATTCAAAACAAAAGGCCCATAGAAATGCAGTACACCTTAGCTAATCACTAATCATGTATTCTTTCAAAAACAGACAAATTTTATTTCAAATATTTCAACATTCCTATTAAATCAATACTGAATCCTTGAATAGCTTTCCATTGTTTTAAGACTAATCTAGTTAGGTATCTTAGTTTGACCAATTGTGATCTCATTTTATCTCTATGTTTGGCAAAATTACCGGAAAGTGTTGGTACTATAAGAAAGAAAGGTTTCAATTAACATGGGCTGTTGGACAGTTTGACTCATTTGAAAGATTCACTGAACTTTTAAAGTAATGATATTAAAATTTGATTCCCGCTCTGTGATCACTGGGTCTTTCCCATCAGGATGAGGGTATATATATCACATGGGGGTTCTCTTGGAGAGAATGCTGATGAACTAACCCTGTTTCCTGAGTAACACTGGCCTCCACACACACTCTCTGTTGTAATGCACTCTACATAGCCGCACGTATTACCATCATCAGGGCGGACACTGCAATAAAAAAAAAAAGAAGAGATATGCGATACAAATGGAATGAAATGGTTATTATAGAATTTCATCCACACCTTCTAAGTTCAGCAAAAGGATAATAATGGCTACGTAGTTTGGTTTGAATCGTACGAGAACTTACAAGAACCATACAATGTCGTACAAGACATAGGGTGAAATGCCAAAAAAACCACAGGATGTCATGCAAACTATAGTATGATATGTTAACTTTCAAATTAAATTCATACTAAAATTCAAATTACCAAAAAAAAAAATACTACACAGCATTTTAACACAGGAAACAAAGATGGACAATTCATTAATGGGAAAAAGCAAACTCATACACCCACCCCACCTTGTTATACGATAGTGTCCAATACTGTATCTTCCTCCCCACTCAACCCTCACCCCCCCCCCCCCTCCTTTCCCATTCTTCAATAGGAAACTTAGTAAAAATTCTGCAAGATAGCAAATATGTAATATCTTTTCAGAGGCCTGGCATCTTGACAGCATTTGTGAACATTTTAATTTGAAGTCTTACAGAAGGTAAAAATGTTTTGATTTCCCATATATTTTATTTCAGGATATAACCACAGAGAATAATCTGTAAGTAATGAATAAAAGATATATTAAACTTGCATTAAAGGTTTATGTGATATGATGTCTAGAAACTAGAAATATTACCTTTCTGAGCAAGCTCTCAGCTCTCTTCTGAGGAGTTCATATCTCTGTATGATACCGTTCGGCTGTGAGGGTTGAGCCCAGTCAATCTTGATGGCCGAGGGCCCAAGGACCACCACATTTGGAGGGGATAGGCCTGAGGGTGTCACCTCAAGAGTAGTGAAGATGGTGGCATTACTCAGTAGACAGTCGTACACAGTGCAAACCTCAACCTTTAAAAAAAACAGAAATGAGAAGTGAAGACCACTTAATATCCAAACTGGTGATTGTCGGAATATAAATAGATGTGGTTAAACTGGTCACCTACAAGTAGTTTGTGAATGCGAGGCACCGCCTGGTAGCTAGTGTACTTACCTGCACAGAGCAGAAGTTCTATGTGTCAAGCTGTGACACCCACACATGAAACTCTTGTGGTAGCTAGTGTACTTACCTGCACAGAGTAGAAGTTCTACGTGTCAAGCTGTGACACCCACACATGAAACTCTTGTGGTAGCTAGTGTACTCACCTGCACAGAGTAGAAGTTCTAAGTGTCACACTGTGACACCCACACGAATCTCTTGTGGTAGCTAGTGTACTTACCTGCACAGAGTAGAAGTTCTATGTGTCAAGCTGTGACACCCACATATGAAACTCTTGTGGTAGCTAGTGACTTACCTGCACAGAGTAGAAGTTCTATGTGTCAAGCTGTGACACCCACATATGAAACTCTTGTGGTAGCTAGTGACTTACCTGCACAGAGCAGAAGTTCTATGTGTCAAGCTGTGACACCCACACATGAAACTCTTGTGGTAGCTAGTGTACTTACCTGCACAGAGTAGATGGTGTAAGGCTGTAGCTGTGAGATGATAAATGACAGTGTGGATTCTGGGACTTCTCCAACCTCTAGCCCATCCAGAAGAATGGTGTATGATATGATATCACCATTGGGCTGTACGGGCGGCCTCCACATAATCTGGACAGAGCTGGCACTCAAGACCTGGTACTGAGGATTATCAAAACCTTCAGGAGCTGTAAGTTATGAAAGAGACAGAAATCCTTCATGTACTTCAGCTCAAATAATAATTCTTAGGGTTGGACAGGGTGGGTTGGAGGCAGGGGTCATAGTGTGAACTAAAGTTCTGTAAATTTTAAGCTTTAAGAACACAATCGCTCTAAACTTTCCCTAAGAAATCAATGATGTCACCGAGGGTCAAAAACATTTGAACCTCTTCAACTGCCGCCTATCACGCAAATATTTGGTGACGTACATCTCAACCACCTCGATACCTGAATAGAGATCTGAGAATAAGAGCCCTTAACGATGATAAATGATTTATAATTACCTCCGTCGAGTGTTTCCTCGGTCACTGTTTCACTAGATACGTTATAGGCGCCGTTGGATATCAAGAGTTGTAACGCATAGAGCGTGTTAGGTCTCAGTGAAGTCAAGACGGTACTGTTGACATCCGGAGGGTAGCTCACCGTTCGTGTATCGACCGAACTATTGATTTTGATGTAGTACAGGACCACAGATCCTTGTAGTTCAAGCAGTGCTGGAAAGAATATAATAAAAAAGACATTACAGGGACCAGAAGTTTTGTATTTTATCACTTGTTTAGTGCCAAAATACTGCTAAACCAGACCGTGACTTTTCTTTTTTAAAACATGTTCGGATTTCCAGAAAGAGATTTGTTTTGTATTGTCAGAAATCAATACATTAAAGGGTGTGAAGACTCGCGCAAAAAGAAACGTCTAATGCCGGTAATCTGACCTAGTTTCGAATGAGGTGTAACAGAAGTGTTAGACACCACCATCGATCCCAGAAAATACACACACAGCTGCTACCATCAGCTAGACATACAGCTGTGGTCAATACCCACAGCACAGTGTACAAACGATACAGCGATGGACATCTCAGGTCCAGCTAAAGATAACAAGGTATCACGTTTCAATACTGTCTGCATTTTGTAGCGTCACAAACAAAACGTCACTTGCTAGCAACAGAATGTTAACTTTTTCAGATGGCCGCACACGGTTTGGGGCGAGTCTTCAATGCCTTTAACACCAGTGGTTGAAACTAGTAATGTGAACCTTTAACAAGCTATAATGCTGTTGGCACATTTATAACTGACAATATCTGCGTTGAACTGATGGAATGTTACTGTGCAAGTTCTTTAACGGAAGTATCACAGTATGACATGTCCTATTCAATATCAAAAGTTGTAGCCTTTCATGGGAGCATATACCTCATGTTGATTCCCACTGTTCTACTATATACTCTTTCTGTTAATACCACTACACCGGTAACAAAAACCAGTACAGAAAAAACACAACTTACAAGGAGTAGTCCAGTCCAACTGAATATTGACATGATCCAGGGCTACTGCAGTCAAAGTCCCTGCTTGTCTTGGAAAACCGGCCAGGGTTGTCACCTCCTCTGATACATCCGATGTCACAAAGCCAATCTGATTGAACGTTGTGATACGATACATGTAAGTGGTAAAAGTCGCCAGCCCTCTGTCTTGGAACGAGGTCCCCGTGCCGTTAAAGACGAGTTCCCAGAAACCCAATCCAAAAACGATCCCTGTGGACGAGGAAACAAAGAAAAACTTCCACTCATGAAGTGTATGTTATCTAAAGTGTTTGAACTGTAATACTGCAACAAATATTATTCTGATTATGGAAACTCTTTTCATATAAAAGACAGGAACATTTGTTGAATGATTCCCAAATCTGCCTTCTCAGTAGAAATTTTTTTTTGAGCAGTGAGCCCTTTCTACCGCGACAGGACAATAGCAAACCTTTATCCAAATTGCCCTGGGTGAAAGCTAAACCCATTCCACAGAGCATACTGCTACAAAAGAGTCAACACTGAGGCAATGAGTGAATCTATGGGATTCTTACAGTCAAGTTGAACATCTAACTCTGGAAGTTCTCTCCAGTAATGTTACAAATATTACTGTCGACGTTGTAACTACATTCACATAATCTTCTACAAATCCTACGTGAATGCAGATAACTCTCCGGGGGTTTATTCCGAAAGATCTAAATGTTACCTACCGGTCTCCAGCGGTTGTCTAACTTTCTGCCTCTGAAGGTCATATCTGATCCCGGGTCCATTTGGGTAGGTAGGCGGGGACCAGATCACAGAGATGTACGTCTGAGTGATGGGATCTGCCCGGGGGGCATCCTGACCCTGTGGAGGTGCTGGCTGGGTTCTACCTGGGGTGCTGTCACTCTCTGTACAACCTCCTACAGTGCAGGCCTCAATGGTAACTTGATAAGAGATAACAAACGAAAATAATAAAAACTAGACAATCAAATATAGATGATATATTCTCAATTATCCACAATGAAGGTGACTGGTTGGGTGCCAGACTTACTCGATGTTCTTGTTCATGATTATCAAGTGAACCAAAATTGAAGCTTTTGACCCCTAAACCACTGGAAAATTTTATTGAAAGTTCCACAAGTAGTGTTTTATAACCTATACCAAATTATACCCCTGCTGCTAGGTGTCTATCAAGTTACTTATTATTATTATTATTACCCTGTTATTTATATAGTGCATAATCCACAAGTTCTATGCGCTTTACAATTAACCCTGGTCATTGGTAACTTGTCACACCTACACACCAAAGTGTGCACAATTCAAACAATCTCTCCTGGGGCACATATCAACAAAAGTTCTTCTCAATGCTATTATTATTATTATTATTATTATTTCACAATCAATCCAAAAGAACAAAATTACAAGCAAAGCAAACTATTCCAAAAGTCACATTTCCATGGGTTGTTTGGCAGTCGATACTTACTGTGTTAGTTCAGTTATAAAGCTTCAAAATGGAATAAAAGTGTGAAGAAAACAACATTAAGCTAAACATACTACATTTTAG
>JAIPMN010041670.1:0-11753 GCA_020650975.1 Apostichopus californicus
CTCTGATATTACAAGGTATTCCTACCCACTGATGAAGTTTGCAGCAAACAGGACAGTTTGTTAACACGATGATATTTCACTCTGTTCCTACCGTTGATGGAGTTGTGCCGTACAACAGAGCATGTCTAGTATCTTATTGTGCAAACCTTACACACTGCTATCTATCTTGGAATAAACTCGTCTTTCCAAAGCTAAAAAGTGATCCATATCCTTAGTCATGAAATGGTAAAGCCAGGCCCTACAATAATTTGTTAAAAATTTCTTTGCTTATGTTACCTTTGGAGGGCAAAAGGGTTAGAATAGTTGATTAGAATACTTTATGGAAAGTTAATCTGTACTTATCTTTTCAGGTTTTCTATTTCTTTGGGTTTCATTTTATTTGATAATACATCATGTTTATTGTGATTATGTTACCATTATGTTATCATTTATGTTATTATTAATTTATGTTAACATCAATAACGATTCTTCTTACAGAAACCAACTACACGGTGAACGTTAAAACCTCGGATATCAGAGGATCGGGTACCGATGCGAATGTCTGTATTATCCTGTTCGGAGTGAACGGAAACACAGACACTTTGAAACTGAAAGATTCGGGGACACATCGAGATAAATTTGAGAGAAACCAGAGTGACATCTTCTCTTTCTCTCTGTTAAGTCTGGGAGACCTCACAAAAGTCAGGATTTGGCATGATAACGCAGGTAAGTGTGTAAAAAGACAGAGACCAGGA
Source organism: Apostichopus californicus (assembly GCA_020650975.1). NCBI lineage: Eukaryota > Metazoa > Echinodermata > Holothuroidea > Aspidochirotida > Stichopodidae > Apostichopus > Apostichopus californicus. The sequence goes on from JAIPMN010041670.1 coordinate 735, forward strand.
CTCAGTCCTGTTGACAGCAGGTACCAATGAAATGCTGAGCTGTGTGATACTCAGAGTAAAGGAGTTGTACTCACAATTACAATATCTTTGAACGAAAATTAGGAAATTGGAGAAAATGTTTGGTTTATGCTTACAACGTGATTCAGCCACACATTGTATATTTATGTAGGACTTGGCAACAGTATGCTTACAAGTACAAGTTAATACTGGTTGATATCAGTACAGTTTAATCCCCCTTGATACGAGTACAAGTAAATCCCCTTGATTGGAGTAGAAATTAATATCCCCTTGATATGAGTACACATAAACACCCCGTTGTTATAAGTACAAGTAAACACCTCTTGATATGAGTACAATAAATCCTTTTGATAAGTGTACAAATAAATGTGCCTCGACATGAGTACAAATAAAAATACCTCTTGTTATGAGTGCAACTAAATCCCATTGATTGGAGTACAAGTAAATACCCCCTTGATATCAGTACACATAAATACCCCATTGATATAGGTACACAATACCCCGCTGACATGAGTCCAAGTAAATACCCTGGATATGAGTACAAGTATATCCCCCTTGATTGGAGTACAAGTAAACACCCCCTTGATATCAGTACACATAAATACCCCATTGATATAGGTACAAAATATCCTTGATATGAGTACAAGTAAATCCCCTCGATAAAAGTACAAGTAAACATCTTCTTGATATGAGTACAAGTAAATACCCTTGATATGAGTACAACTATGATAATAGGGTGTTTTCCATATTAAGCATGAGTAGGAGTACCCAATCTTGCACTAGTACCTCAGCTAGATTTCCAAATTGTGCTAACTATGAGTACAAATCCATGAGGTTTGTTATTCCTGAGTACAGGCAAGCATGCCAAACTAAGAGTAGGACTACAGTGTTTAGTGAGATGTTTTGTGAGATGGTTTTGGGTTTTGAGAAAACACCATTACCCTTGAAAGAAGTACTACTAACACAATCAATGCATTGTATAAAAAAAAAAATTTTCTCATTATATGGTGTCTAGGGTAAGTTTGGTTGTTTGCAATCTATTCTGTTGTATTTTAAATTGGATTGCATACTGTATATGCATTTAATGTATAACATATGATTTCAGTTACCTGTAATGTTGAAATTATTCCATCATGCCTCTCCCTGGCCTGGTAGGTCTCAAGGCCGGATGGCACCTTGAATACGTTGAAGTTACCGACGAGACCACGAAGAAGAAGTACATGTTCCTCTGTAATCGATGGCTGGCTCGAGATGAAGATGACAACCAGATCATGAGGGAGCTCATCTGTGCTGGCTTGGAATCACAGAAAGAGGAGAAGGGCAAAATAAGTAAGTCAAGAAAATTCCCCAAAAAACAACGTCGGAACTTACGTATCTCCTCATATTAATTGCACTCTGTCATCTACTGTTCACCATGACCCCATCACCTAGATTCTTAAAAATGGTTTCATAGCCATGCGTCCCCAGTGACAATCAAATGTACATGGATACCTAGATATAGGAAGTGTGTGTCACCAGTGAGATCAACCCACCATAGTTCAGGCAGGGCTCAGGAAATATCAGTTTTTTGTGGGGCTCAAGATGGCAATTTCAGACTTGTTTAAATTGACTGTCTTGACAGGATATATAAGTCACTAAAATGTTCAGGAGCCCTTCAGGTTTTACAAACCTCATTATTTCACAGACCCCCTTTGACCCTACAGGGCCCAACAAATCCCCCCCCCCCCCACACAGGATAAGAGAGATTGGTCTATGAGTTACAATTTACCATTTTTCTCCTTTCCCCAGATCCTTATGACTAACTTACCTGCTTCCCACACCTATCACACACTCATCTCCACCAATTAAATAGTCACTACTGGTCTTGGTTTTTGATTGAAAATGTGCATAGTTGTTGATACTATTGACATAGAAACTTTGAGTAAAACAAATTTCCCGACTCAGGGTTCTAGTTTGCAGAAAATTACATTGCTGATTGAATTCAAGCATTATTTTGTAGTATTCTAAAGAATGAGTTTTGTCTTCGAGCCAAGAATCATCATGATTGTTACAGCACTATCTTGATGAAAGTTATCTCATATTTCATCTGTTGTTGTCATTCAAACAGCTTACGAAATTGCCGTGACAACGACCGATAAAAGGGATGCAAGTACCACTCAAAACGGCTGGATCATCTTAGAAGGAGAGAACAGAACGTCGAAAGAATTTGTGATGGAGAATAGTGTTAAGAAAAAGGTTTTGAGAAGGTAAGAAGAAGACAACAAACAAACAAACAATTTTCAGAAAAAAATAAAAAATAAATAAGAGCAACACATTAGAGTACCATACCAATACAACACAACACATATCAACACATACCACTTCTAATACATGAATAATACACATATAATATATAATACATTTATAGTAATTCACTAACCTTCATGTGATCTTTCTGTCTCCAGAGGTGATACGGATGTCTTCAAATTTCAAACCAAGCAGCACAACACATATCAACACATACCACTTCTAATACATAAATAATACACATATAATGTATAAAACATTTATAGTACTTCACTAACCTTCATGTGATCATGTGATCTCTCTGTCTCCAGGGGTGATATGGATGTCTTTAAATTTCAAACCAAGCGGTACAACACATATCAACATATACCACTTCTAATACATGAATAATACACGTATAATGTATTATACATATAAAGTAATTCACTAACCTTCATGTGATCTCTCTGTCTCAAGGGGTGATACGGATGTCTTTAAATTTCAAACTAAGCGGTTGGGTAAGGTCAAGAGTGTTCTCCTGGGTCACTCTGTCCGTGACAGCGGCTCCCCTCCTCAAGGATCTGGCAGGGACGTGGACTGGCATTGTCACGAGGTCATCGTGACAGACACATCCGATGGCTCAAAGTGAGTATAGAGACCCCAGTCCTTGCAATCGTTGTTATTGCTATATGTAGGTCTTAGGGGACAGACGTCGAAATGAGTCGTTGCTACCGATGTGATTGCAATAGCTCAACAGACAATCTCAAAACTCAAAACAATATATTCAACTAATAAACTGAGAGTAATCTTGCAAGGAACCATGTCATGCACATAGAATGTTTCAGGTTACCAAATGAGAATTTGTCATTTCCCGATGGCTCAAAGTGAGTTTAGAGACCCCAGTCTCTGCAATCTGTGTTGTTGCTATATTAATGTCTTGGTGGATTGACGTCGACATGAGTCATTGCTACCGATGTGATTGCAATATTTCAATAATCTCAAAACAGTATATTCAACAAATAAACTAAGAGTATTCTTGCAAGGAACCACGTCATGAATCAGAATTTTTTCTGGTAACCAAATGAGAATTTGTCATTTGCATATTGCTAGCATCATTTGAGAGTTTTGTCTGTACTGATCATGATGTTGTTTAATTTGTTTTCCACAAGTTTGGTAGGAAAATGGATGGTCAGAAATAAATAAACAATGCAATGCAATGTGACAGGAATTCGCTTAGTTGAAGCTGGGCGTGATTTTCATACAATAATCATCACAATGTTTGTGAATTAAAATCAAATTTAGAATTTTTCGATGTGGATAATCTGCAACAAACCTACTCTGCACACAATTAACGTTTGAAGAGGAATTAGCACAAGGTTTGACTATCAGTGTATGCTAAAGAATACTGGGCATCTCAATTTCATATATCAGGCCAACTAGAATGAATGTTTAATTACTTATTTATATTGTTTTTCTATAAAGATACTCATTCCCCTGTAAGGCCTGGATTCCGTTAGGTGAAGGAACAGATGATGCCAAACGTCTGGTCTGTGAGAAAACTGAAGAGGGCCGAATGTCCATAGCCAGAAGTAAGTATAGAAGAGAATTAATATCAACCATTTAGAGTAAATAATGCGGGTGAGGTTTAGTTATCAAAAGTGCATATTTAATTTCCACTTTCAACCAGAATTACTCACCAGAGGCACCGAATGCCATTTTCATCCGCAAGAACCATTTTGGCACAGGGCAGCCACCCTCCCCCCCCCCATCTACGCCCTTGATTACACCATTCTTTATCCCATGTTTTCCTGGGCCCCCTACTTTATTTCACCCCAGGGGCCCCAGCCCCCTAAATTCCAGGCCCCAGGACTGTAACCCATGATTGCACATCTTATCAGGCCGACGACTAACAAAGTACCCTGTCAGCCTCTGAAGAAGATCCTGGTAGGATCAATAAATGATGTTGTAGCAAGGTTGCTGCTTTCTGAATTATTTAACCTAGATTTGAGAAGAAACAAATCAGTATTTCCACTTTGCACAGCAATTTTCACGTCGCATATTTTTAGTTACTAGTGGAATACTATAATGGTTTGGCATACAAAAGCTGCTATACATTTTTGCATATTTTGAGCAAGTTGGTCAAGTTTTATATTATTTTGCTATGCAGTACCCAAAAAAGTTATTACCTCAGTGGCAATGTACCTTAGTCTACAGGGAACTGAATATGATAATGTAAGATGTTTTGTGATAAAATGTGGAATTTTACATAGCAGGATTTTCCTTGGCTGTCATCTTAGCTAAGATTGTGGAAAGGTTAACTTGGGTCTTTGGAAAAAACGCTTTGGTTTAGGACCATCAGTCTTCGAGTAATGTTCACTAAGAGCTGCTGGAAAAAAAAAAAGATACATATTTTCAGTGAATAACCTTTAATATTGTGTCTGTCAGGTTTAGCTCCAGTCCAGTATGAGGTTGTGGTGATAACATCCAGTGAGAAGGGAGCAGGGACAGACGCCAATGTCTGCCTCACCATCTACGGAGCAAACGGTGACTCCGGAAAACAGCCTCTCAAACAACGGTTCAGAGATCTATTCGAGAAAGGTCAGACATTAAACATCTCATTCTTTGAAGACTATCATTTTGTGTTTATTTTGTCAATTTGACTGAACCCATGGAGCAAATTCGGTGTATAAATTTTGGTTTATAATTTAGCGTTGCAAGCAAAGCTGTGCTGTGAGGGCATCGTGGTCAAATGGCCAAGGCAATGGAGTTGCGATCTAAGGATTGTAGGATGATTACGTTGTGTCCTTGGACAAGGTACTTGATCTCCATTGCCTCTCTTCACCTAGGGGGTATACATAGGGTCCTGCGAGGTAACTGTAGTGCCTCTGGAGGGATTGTTTGAATCGTGCACACTTGCGTGTGTGGATGTGATATGTTACCAATGAACAGGGCTTTAATGTAATGTCATATGACGAAGAAGCAGCCTTGATACAAGACTGTAAACCTTTGGTTTTAACTTTTAATAACTACAGACTTTATATATTTTCTATGACATTGAGAGGGGACTGGGGGGGTGGGTGCGTGTGTACACCTACCGCGCATGGATGGGTCTGATCAGCTGATCACCTTTGATCAAAGGAACACTTATAGATTGTTTCATCACATAAAGATTAAAAATATCCAATTATCAGAGACAGTTATAGAAAACTCACTTTTTTGAAGTAAAACCTTTGATTTTTGATTTTTTTTCTTTTATTTTCTACAGGCCAAACAGATAAATTCAAACTGGAATTCCTAGATCTCGGAGAATTGCAAAAGATCCGAATAGAACACGACAACGCTGGCTTCAATCCTGGATGGCTGTGCGATAATGTAGTCATCACTAATCTCATGACCGGAAAAGCGACAAAGTTTCCGTGTAACAAATGGCTGGACAAGAAGAAGGGAGATGGTGAACTCTTCAAAGAGCTTTATGCCGTTCAAGAATGAAATTAAAAAATGTAACATTTTGTTTATTTTATATCGGTGAATTTGGTGAAATAACTTTCACTGAAATTTAGTTTCCTTAAAAGAATCTGAAAATTTGGTAAAAACAAGAATTAATAGACAAAAATGATATTGATAGAAGTACTAAGTTCTTTGTATGATTTTGTAGTCTGATGGATAAAAGTATTAGCGATCAGTGAAATAATTTGCAAAATGGATGGCAAAAAGTATTTCTATAGTACTTCTTTGTATTATTCGTAGCGTGATTAATATATTGTATAGAATGGTAAAAGATTAAAAATTTTTAAAAAAATATGGAAATATGATTGATAAAGAGGTTTGTAAGTGAATTATCAGTCTAAACATGATGCAAAATCCAAATGGATTGTTCAGACTGTGAAATGGTAAGTTTTGTAGAATATCTCTTAAACGCAAGATATTTGCCGTTTCAACAATCAAAGAACTCCTAAAAATTTGGTTTCTATTTTCGGTTATCAAAGATCTGAATTTATTACTTATACTTATGGTATTTTAATAAATCAATTTTAGTTTAGTCTCTTACACTGGTTTCCAATGAAGAATTCTTTGCCATAAAAGAGAACAGGATTTTCTTGTCGTAAAGTCATAGAGGTGGAAAAGAAGCACTCAGAATTTGATATTACCTTTGGTAAGAGGTTGGTCAGAGGGAACAGTCTCTCCAAACCTTGATATCGTCAATAGTTATGAGTAAATATTAAACCAAAGTAGTCACATGTTGGACTTGCAGTGAATGGAAAATAAGGAAACAGCATAGACCTGGTTTGGTTAAAATAAAAATCCTCAGCTTCGCCTTCCTATCTCACCTACACAGAGTACCAAATGGAGTACCAAATATGAACCACTGTAAGCTACCTTACACAAAGAGTACCATACTCTGTACATAGAGTACCATACTCTGTACATAGAGTACTGTACTCTGTACATAGAGTACCGTACTCTGTACATAGAGTACCGTACTCTGTACATAGAGTACCGTCCTCTGTACATAGAGTACCGTCCTCTGTACATAGAGTACCGTACTCTGTACATAGAGTACCGTACTCTGTACATAGAGTACCATACTCTGTACATTGAGTACCATACTCTGTACATTGAGTACCATACTCTGTACATAGAGTACCATACTCTGTACTTTGCTAGAATACCAGTCTGTACTCTCGAGTCTACGATTATAAAACAAATCTACGATAATAAAACAAATCTACGATGATAAAACCGCATCATAGAATACCATCCTCAGAGTAAACTTTGTAAAAGTAAAATTTGATTGCTGATACAGTAGAAATATTGATAAACAGCGATCAATAATCAATAAAAAAGGATGCTTGTAATCCATGAAGTAATTTCCCAAGTCATATTTGACTGCACTTTTTGACCTAATGGCAATTTTACTACTTCCTTCAATCCTATGATAAACGGCACTTTGTTATTTCCACAAGATTTCACAGATCTCTAAATTCAGGTAAACTTTGTGCCTCATATTTCAAATGATATTTTTAATCCCAAAGTGTTCCATAAATCCATGTCATATATCACACATGACCAGATAGGCTTGGCAATGTTTTTTTTAAAGTTTTATGGAAAAATGCAAATTTTACAGCTGAAATATTTCCAATGTTTGTTTTATATTTGTAGTCAACATGTCCAAAGGGGGATTAAGTTTTAAAGTTCTCTCCCTTTAACTTTGCAAATTATATGGATGCACCTATGTACTTAATAATATCATGCGTTCTTGGTGTTCTGTTGCATATGACCATTGTGGTTGGACAAGACTTGTTTTATTTGTTACAAAACATTTGAGAAAGGCAGTGATTTGAGGTGGGATTTTTCATCAAAAGGGAACATGTTTTACAATCAGTAAACCACAGTTTGTGTGCATTTCTGTTTCAAACCAACAGTAATTATTTTATTTTATTTTGGGTTTTTTCATGCATTTACATCAACTTTACACAATTGTTTCAATAAATTGAACGTTAGTACTTACTCATCTCTTTGAAACCCTTCAAGATGGTTCTAGTTTGGTCAATTTCAATTATTTTATCTGGCTTTTAGTTACACTCAGGGACTATTGAGGCTTTCAGTTCTAACTATATTTCATGCAGTAAATATTACAGTAAAAAAGAAAAAAATACAAGAATTTTAATTTCTGTATCAGGCTGGCTGGTAAGAAGCACAATGAAACAGTGAGGCTTTATCGCATTAAAGTAAGTCTTGTTTGCAAAATAATGACAAAGTAAAAGTCGATATTTTTATGCCCCTCTCATTTGCTAATTATGGCATCAGTTTAATACTTACAGGTCATAGGTAGTGGCCCAAAATATGCTAGAAAGTATAATAATTGTCACTCATGGCCCAAGTTCAACAAGCATTTTATTACGAGCCTCCTATTGTTTGAGACATTTTAAGATCTGATTTACCTTTCCAGAATTTCTGTAAATAATTGGTGATCTAAAACCACCAGGAAAAGTGCTTTTCACAACTTTAAACAATATTTTAGTATTTTATAATTGGGGTCAATGCTGATGACCTTTAACATGCAAAGTGTCTAATAAAAAAAGGTTAAAAATCATAGATCGAATTTACAAAATTTCTCAATCATTGTCCTTCACTTGGTTAACAATAACAAACCCTGTTAGGGTTTTTAGGGTGATGAAATCTAATCTAAATTTTTGAATCAAGCCTATTTTTTGTAAGTTTTGTTAAAATTTTTGTATATTTAAGGCATATTCAATGACCGACAAATTTTCTAACTGAAGTCATTTTTACTTAGTCGTCTTGATCATGTCAGTCTCTGCTCTTACATGTTGAATATTCATAACATTTATTGAATTTGCATGTCATTGTCATTTGCATGTCATTTGCATGTTCACCAAGGGTTGCACTTTTATAAAAGAATCAATGCCATAAGTTTAATTTAATTTAATTTCATATTCCATTAATATAATTGTAATGTTGTTTCGTTTCCCACCTGACTACTTTCATTCCACCTCATCACACACCTTGACATAGTTCCATTGACTTTGATTTTAGATAACCTTTCTAAAAATTCACATTCCAACTAGACATCGAAAAATAATCACGACAATTCCTGTAAAGTCTGCCAATGATTCTGATCATGTTTTGTTAATTTTTGGCAATTATTTTTTGTTTTGTTTCTTTGTTATATTAAACCCATTCACCTTGAAGTTTACTTATCAGGTTTACACTTGTGATGTAATGTATAGTGTAGATGATAATATTCATTAACTGATTAATATTCATGATACTGATTAATATTCATGATACTGATTAATATTCATGATACTGATTAATATTCATTTCGCTGATAAATATTCATTATACTGATCAATATTCATGAGACTGATTATTATTCATTAGCTGATTGTTATTCATTTGGCTGAGAAACTATTCATTAGACTGATTAATATTCATGATACTAAACATTACCAATACGTCAATGCACCTTACACATCTAACTGTTTATTCATTACAATTATATATCTTACAAGTTAGTTATTTCTATGTCTTTACTGTGAATTGTTTCTAAATATTTATTCACTACCAGTACAAATCACACATGCGAATGAAGTCTATATTCACCTTGTTATGTCAACCTTGATCCTAATGTTTAAATATTATTATTCATGAGAAATGTCAAATTAATTATTTTTGCACAATTATATTCTTTATTTTTTATGATGCAGACCAAAATCTATCATTTCATATGATGAGTTGCTGCAAAATGTTTGAGATGTGGTCATAGTGTACATTTAATATTATAACAGTCAAATCAGTCATTTTCGATATAGTCAGGGGCTCGGTGTAGGAGTTAGAGTGTCCGGTCTATAACCTCTAGCTTGCGGTTCAAAACCACGGCGCGAACCAGATTTCATTGACCTATTCAACAGTTGTTGACAATGATGTTGAGCAATCTTTATCTGGATTTGCCATTTTCTGGTTAGCAATTTGATTGATGTAAGGCAGTGATTATTCATGATCATCACATGTATAGAGTTTCATTAAAGCTCCCCTTGGGAATTACTAAACTACTGAATATTCATGTCAAGAAGGAATCTAGGAGGGCGTGTCTTAGTTTGATCAATTGCCATCTTATGTTAAGGTGTACGTCATAGATTTGTTCAAATAGGTGACCAGGTTTAAAGCCAGGTACTGTAGCTGCCAAAAATAACCTTCAGGTTAGTTGATGAATTGTCCAATCAGAGAGAGGTAATGCAAAAGAGAAGAAAACGAATTCTTTCTTAAAATCATCGATCACAGAATGGACCGCCTCTTTTTACCTTGTTGGTGAATGATGGCGCCATACCACTAATATATAAATAAGTTAGGCCCAATTCGTTTGACAATGTTGGTCCCTTGTGTAAACGCTAATCAGTTTTGTATACTTTGTTTTTGCGACATCATTTTCCTTTCGCTCAGAGTCATCTTGCATATTAACTATGTGCCAAATTATAATGTTAATTAATGTTAAGTCAGCTTGTTGGAAGAAACGCATATCACACATGTCGAACAGTTCATCTTTAACTACCATTTTTTGAGAGGTTATTCCTTGAATAACTTTGTTTTCTTAGTATTTCTAGAAGTAATTATCTATGTTTCATTATTATTGATATACGTGTATATTTTGTTTCTCTTTGTAAAGTCAATAAATGCTGTAGGTGAATAGTAAACAACTTGGCTTATTTTTTTATTTCTGCCTCTCAATATTTGAAAATGATTTCAAAAGCTCCCTCCTGCCAACTCTCCGCCCCAACCTCAATATTCCTGGTTTCTGTGGTACCATAATATTTGTTGAAGCAAAAATTAGTCTAAAGGAAGGAATTATGAAAGCAAAGAAAAATTATTGTTGTCGTCTTTATATTACACTCCACCCCCCCCCCCCCCCACACGCGCGAGCAGATACACCCTAATCCGGGGGAATAAAACCTAGCTTTCAAAATATGAACTTTACAATACGTCTGAGCTATATTTATAAATATATACGAATAATTATGTTCCTTCCCCTATACCTTTCAACACTTCCCCCATACATTCCCCGCCCTCTCGCCCTCCCCCTCCGTGATCATCATCCCTGTGTTTCATTGACGACAGTGGCAATGGACCGCCCATTGGTAAGAAGTTAACCCCATGCACACTAATAAAACCATAAAACGAGAACTAAAAGGTTCATATTATAACTCTGAATTTCATTTC